>CAJQZJ010031819.1:3932014-3965404 GCA_907164525.1 Lophiomys imhausi
CCCCCCCCCCCCGCAAAAAAAAAAAAAGAGGGCAATTGTCCCAGGGTTGGGATTGGGGCAGGGCTCTGTTCTTATCTTTCCAGGAGAATCGAAGTGTCCATTAGGGGAGCCCGGGGACGGCTGGACAGCGGAAACCTCAGCAGAGAGCAGAATCAGGCACCAAGGAGGACGAGTGACCCAGTTGATTCTGCCTGGCAGACTTCCTCAATAGCTGTCTCCATCGGGGGCCTGCAGCCACCACGGCAATCCAATGTCGCTGGGACCGCTCAGCTCTTGCCCCAGCAGGAACCTCAGTGAAGCCTGCAAGATCAGCTTCTCCCTACAAACCCCTTAGGTCATCTAAACAGCTGAGAACAGAAGGACTGAACATAAAAGGATTGTACTAACATTTTTAACCATTTTTTCCATTTGGGTTCGTGCCCCAAACAGGTCTACTACGACTCAAATCAGCAGGAAGCCACTTTAAGAGAGCGAAGTCCCATGCCCAGAGGGTGGGGAAGGTGTTTCTCCGCCCTTCTTTTTGGTTATTTGAAGGATAACTGAAAACTCTGATATTTAGGGGAAGAGATTACAAGCTGATAAATGGTCCTGTTTAATGGGTTTTGGAGGTTAGCCCCAGGGACTTCCTACTTTTCCTTTTCTGTATCCTTCTTCCTCTCCTATGTAGGAGTGCATAGGCTTGAGAAAAATGAGATATAGACATAGCACAGGAAGGTTCAAGAAGAAGGGGCAGATTATTGAATATGCCCTTATACCTTTGTATATTGATACAAAATTAGTAGTTTATTTGGCTAAAGTGGTATTGACCATTGTTTATTGTGCAAAAATAAGATTGTATTGGATTACATCGGTATTGATCTTTGTATATTGATACAAAATTAAGATTATAGTTGGCCACAATGGTATTGACCCTTGTATATGGACGTAATATTAAGATTGTGTTGGGCTACATCGGCATTGATCTTTGTATATTGATACATAATTAAGAGTATATTTAACCACAATTGAATAGATCTTTGTATATTGATACAAAATTAAAGGTAACGCTTCCTAATGGTATCATACCTAGAGATACTTAAAAATAAAATGTGAAGCTCTGGCCTCTTGATACCAACCGTCTAAAACGGTCTAGGATAGTTAAGTAAAACAAACTCCTAATCATGCAAACATGTCACTTTGTTAGCTACTATGACAGTCTATCACAGATATTCTCTAAACTACCCAGTAATCAAGTTGCTAAGAGACAAGCAACATTTGCTTATCTAAATACAAGAGATGGATAGGGCATCTTCAAAAACCTCAAGAGATCTGCAGAATATGGCATTTAAAGATGTTATCTTAAATTAAGATTTTCTTTTTTTTGATATCGAGACATATCAGCGCCTGACAGCACCCTCTACTCTACTCCAAGTAGAAGATAAGCATCGAAGAACCTCCACTGTAAGATGGTTGAATTAGTGGCAAGCCTTTCTCTTGGCATGAAAAAACCCCTTGCACCAACTGCAGACAGACTGCTGTCCAAAAAGGACAAAACTTGGTAGCAGGGAAGTCGACAGCCTAACTCTGCCAAGACAGGGTAGGTAAGTCCTTCATAATCCCGGCTCTACAACAAATGTCTGTCAGAGAAACAGGACCCAAAGGCTGAAGACTGATGCAGGAATGTATGGAGAGAAAATGGGAACTGTCCAGGCAGTCATTGGTATGTCCTTTCTTAGTTTTGGAAGCTGCAGGCCCTGCACTTCCTATATAAGCAGATATATTTATCCCTCTCAGGTCTCTGAGGTGGTTGAAGAATAGACAGCTAGAGTCTCATAGTTAAATTTTGAGTTGTTTAGGAATCAAGAGAGTGTTATAGATCTAAGAAGATACTCTTAAAAGTGTGTTGCAAGTATGAATGTTGAGTCAGATATAGACCTTTAAACTCATGGAGATGGTTAGATAGTAGAATGTTAAAGTCAGGGGCCAAATATGTATAAACTGGACATTGGGAAGGTATACTGGGCCATTTAACTCTCATAAATGTGGCATATTTATATCTGTTGTTTTGTATAATACTTACTGTAATAAGAGAAGGAACCATCTGTTGGACTGAAAGGGGAAACTTCTGGGGGGAAGAGGGTGGAAGGGCGGGATAGGAAGGGGGAATAGGGAGGGGTTTGTTACTGAGATGTGACTTGAAGAAAAAAAAATAAAGTATTTAAAAAAAAAAAGAAAGAGGGTTGTTCAGTCCACTAGGATGGATGTCTCAGCTAGTCTTCATTTTATGCTGGACTCCTGAAGACGTAGGTTCTAATGTCAGCGAGAGAACAGACAGGAGCAAGGAGGAAAGACAAGCAAGCTTCTTTTGACCATGTCCTTTATACCAGATGCCAAGAGAAGGTGTGGCCCAGATTAAAAGTCGCTCTCCCCACCTCAAAAGTTCTGAACTAGAAGCAGTTCTTTCCCACTTCAGATGATTTAATTATGATAAAATCAATAACAAGTGTTCTGGGCACTTAGCTTTTACTTAATTTCAATTGTAGTCAAGTGGACAACTAAGAGTAGTGAGGGTAAATTCTGTGAGGGTAAATTCCATGTTGTTGCTTTAATTTTTTAAATGTGCCGGTTTAAAATTGGAATTAGTAATTTCATGTTATACATCACTGAAATAAGGTTGAGAACTCTGGCTTCTACCTGATGTCATCAGGGAATTCCAGCCTACAGCATCCAGGAAAAGGAGCAATAGGGATTCTTGGGTTCTTCTGAGATGGGATTTCTATCTCCTAACACACATTTCTCTAAAATCTATTTTACCTAAAGCATATTAAAAATGGCCCACTTTTCATTTAAACAATGTAATAGTATTCACACATATGTAAGCCCAAAAAAATCTAGTAAGAGATTTCTTTCACATTTCTGGTTAGTTTTAAATACATAGTGGCGGTTTATTAAGTCACAAACAAGAATGGAATTCTTTCATTTTAAGGAAAGTGAATAGAACTGGAGTTATGGTATTAAGTGAAATAAACCAGACTCACAAAGACAAATATATTTTCTCTCACATGCAGAAACCAGAATATATATACTCACACTCAAACACACACGCACACACATATGTGTAGATACATACACACACATGCACACACACATATATATATATGTATATATGTATAGATATGTATGTGCATGTGTGTGTGTGTGTGTGTGTGTGTGTGTGTGTGTGTGTGATAAATGCAGGAGGGATTATCTAGGAAGAGAATGACGACCAAAAGGATGAAAGAAAAGAGAAGGTAACAGGAAGTGAAAAAGTGAAGATTACCAAGGATTATTATGCACACTATGAGAATGTCAAAATGAAAACCATTTTATTTTTGAGACAGGATCTCATGTAACTATGCTGACTTCAACTTTTCTATGTAATTAAGAATTTTGAGTTGTCTAGGAATTAAGAGGGTGTTCTGGAACTAAGAAGATGTTTTTAAGTTGGTGGTGCAAGGTAGGATGGAAACTGAGTTGGATATAGAACGTTAAACTCATGGAGATAGATGCATAGTAGAATGTTAAAGTCAGTTGCCAAATGCGTATGAACTGTACATTGGGAATATATGCTAAGCCTTATAATTATCATAATTGTGGCCTAATTATTCTTGTTATTTTGTATTACATTTGTTGTTATAAGAGAAAGAGCCATTTGCTGGACTGAAAGTGGGAGCTGTTGGGGGAAAATATAACTTAAATTTAAAAAAAAAGGAAGCAGCTGGGGAGTGAGCGAGGGGGAAGTGGGTATGAGGGTGGGACTGGAGGGGGGGTAGGGAGGGGATTGTGATTGAGATGTAACTTGAAGAAAGAAAAAATAAAATTAAAAAGAAATTGTATGCAAGGGGTTGTAATAAAGAAATTATAGATAAGACCATTCCATTATTAGGGGGAAAGTTTCTATTATAGATAAGAGAGAGCAAGAATATCCAGATGCATCTGGGGGAGTCTGACATGACTACCTCTCACAGACAGGGAGAAACAGACCGACAGACCGGCAATTGCCAAAACCACGGGAGCAGAGAAGATAACCAAAAATAGTGGAAGAATCTTGTCAGTTATAAGGGGTTACACTGCAGTTGGAGGAGGGCAGGTTAGCTGGACTACCTGGGAACTTTTATGGGGCTCTGATCTGTTAGAGGCTTGTTTGAGTTAATAGAGAACTAGACACTGGCTCTGAATATTGGAGGGAGCTATAAGAACTGATAAGAAATTAATGGCTTTTCCCTGGCTAACAGAAACTCACTTTGCAAGGTTTCTGAGGTATGTGGAGTGTTTATCCTGACAGAGCCGAGCCTAAGCTGAGCCCACATTGTCGCTTGAGAATGAGGGACTTTGGAACCTGACAAGAATGACCTTGAATTCTTCTGTCTTCCAAGTGCTGGGTTCACAGGCATGTTCTAACAAATTTGCTTGGAGTTATTGGTAAAGTTGGTACTAGAATCTCTTACATATGAAGATGGTGACTGAGAAAACCCACTTCTACCTGCTGCAAGCTATATACACTTATCAAAACTAGTGTTACAAATAAGCCCGAGTTCAAAGACTTTAAAGCAGAGGACCCCCCCACCCCGTGGGTAAATCTCATTGTGAGGGCAGAAGGAGATGGGATGGAGTATCCTCCACTAGTCCCAGCAGTGAGGCAGATGTAAGGATGAAACCCTCCTTTCTCTGCTTTCTGTTCTATTCCAGCCTTCAGCCCAGTGAATGACCTGTGACCAGCAAGAAGAGCATCCAAATGCTAATTCTATCAGGAAACATCTTTGCAGACTGGCAAATACTGCTTAATCTGAGGATTCTCTTTCAAGTTGACATGTAAGATTAACCATTACACTTACCATACAGCTAGAGAATCCAGCATCACTTCTAGTAGTGTTAGTATCCAGAGAAAGTGAAATTGGTGTCTGCCTTAGCTGCACACACATGTGTTGGGAATACTCATGTCTTCTTCAATTTAATATTACATCTTTAATTTTTGAGATTGTCTTAGTCAATATTCTATGGCTATGAAGAGACAACATAACCACAGCAACTCCTATAAAGCAAAGCATTAAACTGTAGACTTGTTTACAGTTTCAGAGATTTAGTCCATTGTCATCATGCTAAGGAGCATGATGACGTTCGGGCCAACATGGTGCTGGAGAAGTAGCCGAGAGATCCACATTCAGATCCACAGGCAGCAGGAAGAGCAACTTGTCCTGGCTTCGGTTTTTGAAAACCTCAAAGTCCACCTTCACTAATGCGCTTCCTCTAACAAGGACTTCCTTCCTTCCTAATCCTTTCAAATAGTGGCACTCTCTGGTTACCAAGCATTCAAATCTATGAGCCCATGGGAGCCATTATCATTCAAACTACCACAGAAATTATAATATACCTACATCATTAGTCCACTTACCTTTCCTCCATTTAATCCCTACCATATACCCCTCATAGTCTCTTTTAAATCCATGGCCTATTTTTTGTATATGTGTGCATATATGTGTGTATATATATTATATATATGTATATATATTCTAAATATATAAATACAATATTCTCATTCCCTATATTGTTACGTATATTGTATACTTTCAGGACTGACCATTTGGTATAGGGTAACAAATTAGTGTGGTCTTTCCTGTGAAATCTAAGGCAGAGAAGCTACACCTCTGAAGTCTCAGCAACATTGCTGCCTAACTGTGTCCTGAAAAAGGAAAATATCAACAGACATGTTGACATGAATAGACAACACTCAGGGGACTGCAACCCTAGACAAAGAACTGTGGGCAACTAAAAAATGCTGAGATTGTGAGAAATGGTCCTTCTCACATCTTCTTAATGTGCTGGGATTATATTTTATCATTTCAAAATGACTCTCCTCATCTCTAGCATACTTTGTATCTTAAGGAATACTTTGAAGTGTGATGATAAACACATTAACCTTCTCGTGTTCAACTTTTTTTAAATTTTACTCTACCATTTAAATCCATCTGTGTTCTATGTTTAAGGTGTGCTTTTAGTAAGGAGCATATGGTTGGATCTTTTTCTAATCCAGTTTCACAGTGCTCTGTGAAGTGTTTGGTTCAATTTACTTTAATATAATCATTGTGTGTCCTAAATTCTCTTCTTTTGTCAATTATTGTTTGCTTAGTCAATTTCTGAACTTCTTCAGGCATTAGGAATCAGTATTGCTATTGTTCCCTTTCACTATCTGAATTGGCTTTCAGCTAAATGATGGTTCTATTTGAATTGTTGTATTAGAAAGTAAAATAAATATGCTTCAAATTATGGCAGTATACATTAAAGGAATATGCTGAACTATCTTAGGAGATTTTAAACTATATTATTGGTTTTATGCCTTCCATCTATTACAATGTAGTTGTCTTATATTTTACCTCTGTATACCCCAAATACACACCACAATACACTGTTATTATGGAATTTTAAATAGCTAGTAATATATAGATAGAGCAGGTCTTCTGCAAACAAATTGTTTCATATTTTCTTCTGTGTAAAAAAGTTTTTTTAAGGAAAATTTTTACTAATCTAGAACTAAACTAGTAAGTAATAGCTAATCATATGCTTCACTATTGTCCTCAGTAAAATATATCTTTCTTATTGGATGCAATAAGAATCATTTTAGATTTAATAATTTATTGTTGGACTGAAAGGGGGAGCAATTGGGGAAAAAGATATACTTTAAACTTTAAAAAAATAAGGAAATGGATGGGGAGGTGAGGGGGAAGAGGGTGGGAGGGTGGGACTGGAGGGGGGAGTAGGGAGGGGATTGTGATTGAGATGTAACTTGAAGAAATAAAAAATAAATTATAAAAAAACTTATACACACATAATGTGTATATGTTAATAACATTTATCTACCTGTATATCTGTATATTAACACTATATATCCAGTACCTTAATTAAGGTATAGAATAGTTCCATCACCTTCAAATATTCCCCCTAACCTATTCCCAGTCAATATACATACCTCTTTTCCTAGTTTCCTTCTCTGTTGGTGTGGTAGTTATTATGACCCCAAGAAACTTGAGGAGAAAGGATTTATTTTACATTACAAGCTATATTCCATCACAGAGGGAAACCAGGTCAAGAGCTCATGATAGGAACCTAGAGACAGGAACTTAAGCAGAGACCATGTATGGTGGTTTGAATAAGTATGGCTCCCATAGGCTCATATGCTTGAATAGTTGCTTCCTCAGTTTGTGGAATTATTTGAGAAGGATTAGGAGGAGTGGTACTATGGAATGAAGTACATGCCTTGGGGTGGGATTTGAAGTTTCAAGAGAAGCTTATCATTCTCAATGTTTCCTATTTGTGAAGCAAGATGTGAATTATCAGATGTTCCTGCCACCTATTTGTTTGTTAAACCCTCATGGACTCTAACCCTCTAAAACCATTAGCCCATTTAAACTTTCTCTCTCTTCTTCATTTTATAAATTGCTTTGGTCATGGTATTCTGTCACAGCAATAGAGAAGTAACTACAGAAGTAACTACAGAAGTAATACACACCATGGGAGGAAACTAACTGGCACAATGGACCCTTTGACTTCTTGATACATAAATATATCACTACTAAAACGTAATTGTTCTTGTCTTGTTTACTCTATGGTTCTAATGTTAATACCACGAAATAGAATATTCCAACTGAAAAATTCCTTTTAAAAATCTAGGCTTTCAAGTGTGGGCTCCTGTAAAGTAAAAAATAAAGTTACATATTTTATTTCAAGAAGGAAGGAACAGGAAGAAACAGAAACTTCAAATCCCACCTCAAATGATATACTGCATTCCAGAGGATCACTCCTCCTAATCCTTCTCAAATATTCCACAAACTGGGGAACCAACTATTCAAGCATATGAGTCTATGGGGGCCATACTCCTTCAAGCTGCTAGCAAATATCAGTGAAACAAGTATTCATTAGTGGAAACCAAATGCTATAGCTCAATGTATGGCATCTTGGGCTCACTCACAATTTTCTGGGCATGTGTATCTCCACTTCTCTAGCTTTGCCATCTTCTGCATATAGTTTGTTTCAGTTTCAGGCTGAGTCTACTACACACCTGAAACGTCTCCTTGGTGTATGTCTCCCAATCGTGACATCCCTGTTTCTGACCTTAATAGATGGTGCTAAGCCTCAGCCTCTCTAATGGCCCTCTTGGTCCTGGAACCTCCACTGTAACTGAAGCTTCTCAATGGTCTTCTGAACTCTCCTTACTCCATCTCAAAACCAGACCTCTTTTTTTCAGATGTTGGATACAAGCTGTTCAGTCTATTTAGTGTTACTTGTATGTATATGAATTCAAGGATGGACAATTAGTATTGAATAACCAATCAGGGGGCTTGTCCCTGGGGAGGACTTGTTCTCCAGGGGTCAGGATTCCTAAACTGTCTATATAGTTCCCTGTCTTTAGATAAGGTCCTGTGAGATTTCTTTCTTCCATGTTAGCAATACTTTTTTGTTTGTTTGTTTTGTTCTTTTTGTTTAAATTGGGATTACAAACAGAAGTATTTGTGAGAAGTTACTTAAAAGGGGCTGGGATAACTCATAAGCAGTCATAAACAGTCACATAGCCAGAAAGTCTACCCAACATCGGTGATGACTCCCCAAAACTCCTGAAGCTTTCTACACAGCTTGCAGGCAGAGTTACGCAATCAGAAAATAGTCTAGTCTGTGTTTTCTTAGGAAATGTTTGTTTTATGAGTTTTTACTTTTCTTTATTTACTAGTTATTTTTGAAAAATTTTCGTTCAGCATCCATTGTTTTGAAGAAGTGGTTGAGTGTGGTGATGCAGATCATAGCTCTTGTTTTCTTTCTTTGCATGTTGAATGATTGCAATGTTACTTATAAAAAATTCTTTCTGAATTTTATTTATCTATCTATCTATCTATCTATCTATCTATCTATCTATCTATCTATTTTTGTGGTTTTTTAAGATAGAATCTTGCACTTTATTCCAGACTATACTAGAACTCACTCTGTATTTGTACGTTTACCTCAAACTTGTAACAAATCTCCTGCTTCAGTCAACCATGGGCTTGATTGCAGGCATGTGCCTTCTCATTCAAGCTTCTCTATTGGATTTTCTATTGTGGTTGCAGATGATTGCAGGTATTTTTAAGTGTGGATCAATTTCTATGGTCACTTTTCGGTTTGTTGATCTATCTATCCATGTATATGCCGATACACTATGAATTACTATAATTGTATAGTGAATCTTGTTATCACACGTAAGTTCTCTTTGATCATCTTTGTCCAGTTAGTTTTGGTACTATACGTACTTTGTGCTTCCATATATGCATATTACCATATATTATATTTATGTTGATATCAATTTTATTATCTATTTTTGAGGCACAACTTTTATGCAGACTAGGCTGGCTTTGAGATCATAGAAATCTGCTTGGCTCTGCCTCCTCAGTGTTGAAATTAAAGTTATGCACCACCACACCATATATATATCCTTTAACAGTGCCAATTTTTAAAGCCTGTTCTTATAATTGTTAGATCCAGATTGATAGAGACAAAGTAAAATTGGAAGGAAGAGAAGAATGACATCTATAGAAACACATTTTCCTGTCTTAGAAAAATGATCAGGAGTCTCTCTGTGGGAGTGAAGACTACCCAAGCACAGTGGGCTTGAGGGTCTTTTAGGGCAGAAAGTGGAATTTTTATTTTGGGGTAGAAAGTTAATTTCTAAGTCTGTTTCCTGCAGATTTGGGCCTGAAAGTCTCAATGGATGTTCATATTGTTATGGTGATCCCCTTGTCAGGAATTTCCCAGTTAGTAATGTCTACAGATATTCTTACGAACATGCTGTCATTCTTGTAGGATTTTCTCAACTCTTCTGAAGTGCTCTGCTGTTTGTATGTCTGTTTGTTTGTTTAGGTCATTAATCCTTCAATGATGACTGAGATTGTGATTGTAAACCAAAGGAATCTTTCCATCCATGACTGCAGTACATCTTTCCTCTTACTGAAGTAGTTTAAAAATGGTTTCTATGTTTTTCCTGTCTTATGTTGTTTTTCTGTAAATATCATAGTGATTTGGTGCTATCATAAATGGAACTCTTTAAACTGATTATTCACTTCTGCTTTTTCTTTATCTGTGCCAAAATTATTTCAAGTAGTTGAGAACATATCATATGGTCTCATCTTCTACTTGTCTGTGCATCAGAACACTATTTGATGACAACTCACAGGTATGTTGCAATTCTTATTTTGGTTTTACAATAAGGTATAATTAACATCAATTAAAACCTATTCCTTAGTAGTGTATAGTCTGTGTGTCTGACAAATTTCTACAGTCATGTTATCACAATCAAAACACAGAACAAACAAGATCCAAATGATCACAATCATCACTACATTATAACAACATTGGAGGGGCCAGGAGAGATGGCTCAGTTGGTAATTTTCTTGCTGTACAAGCATGAACACCAGAGTTCAATCTTGAGCACACACAAAAAAAACTGGGCTTCGATGGTTCATACTTGTAATTTCATCATTGGAGACACAGAGGTAAAAGAATATGTGGGGCTTGCAGGTCAGTCAATCTAGTGGAACCAATGAGCTCTGCTTGCAATGAGAGATCCTGTCTCAGATTGTAAGGTGGTGAGTACATGAGGGAGACAACTGATATTGACCTGTGGTCTTCATGTGTGCATTCTCAAAACAAGTGTATATACACACACACACAACTGCACACGCATACACAGTTATGAATATATACACACACATATGTGTGCATATACACAAAGGCATGGGACACGAATAAAAATACCTCTCAATATTCAAAGTTGTCTTAATTTGAGCAACACAATAAAGTAGCATTAGGTTATGTCTCAATCTGTAAGACAGATATCCTTATGACCCCACTGATATACCTAATCAAATATATCCATGAATAGGGGAGAAGAGATACCTCTCAAACAAATTATGGGAGCTGGGTAGGTAAAGCACCCTACAGCAGAGTTCACATTATTTCTCACTCCATAAGCAGGTGTTGTCATCTGGACCTCTTTCCAAAGTCTATGGTAAGGAAAGGGGCGGGAAAAGTAAAATACAATTGAAGTAAACTTGAAGATGAACAGCCTGAAAAATGCTTCCATATCCAGGGACTCTTAGGAAGAGATGGTTAAAAAAAACTCACTTTATCTCTGTAATCTCTCTCTTTAATGTCATATCTCCAATAGACAGACAAACTCAAAGAGATACCAAAAAATACTTTAAATGTGCTCCTTGGAGGTGTCCTGGTCTTAAGAACCAAGGCGGAACAGAGGCCAAAGGAGATGTGTACTTAGATTAGGTGATATCTTAGACCAAACATTTGATGAAAGGTTGAGTGTTGCCGTTCTCTGACCTGTGCAGACCTGTGTCTGTGAGACCTGGGATCGATCTGAGGACCTGAAAGAATGCAACAGACCGCAGTCTAAGGCTGTAGACAAACTTACTTCAGTCTTAGTGTACTTTTATACACAAATGAAGCAAGGAAAGCAATGGTTCAAGGAAGACTGAGTTAAGAGAAACACGGGAATAGATGTCAGCGAGCACATAGTAAATATTAACAGAGCAGCCCTTTCCAGAACTTTCTCAGGACAAACCAATTTCAACACTGTATCCGGGACACACCTACACGCTAGAACTGGGAAAGCTCAAAAGCAAGCAGAAGGAGATGTATTGACTCAGGGTACACTGACCAGACTAGGTTCTATACATATTTTTCTGGCATCCAACAAGAATGAACATGTTTTATAAGTGGAACATAAATGGTTGTCACAGGAGGCAAGAAATCACATCCAAGAACAGTCCAGGGAACAAAACGCACTTGAGGTAAAAGGCCCTCTACCTTTTTTCCTGGAGCCTCTCTCACAACTCCCCATGTCGTTGCTCATAATGTGTCATTCCTTTGACAGTGATCTGACAATTAGAAAACCCAAAAAAACGGGGAATTTTGGTTGATAACAAACTGTCAATAACGGTTTATTGGTTGCAAAATATATAGCTTTTTAAAAATTAATAATTGGATACATTATTCACAGGGATAGTTGGCACTCTATGCTATTTACTTAATTTCTTTGTAATAATTTCCAAAAGTTTGTGTCTGTGTGTGTGTGTGTGTGTCTGTCTGTTTTTGTATCTGTACCTATGTGTGTAAGTACGGTGTGTGTGCATAACAGTGTGCTTGTGAAAGTCAGAAGTTAACCTTATGTATAGGCTCTTATCTCCTTACTTGAGACAGAACCTCTCATTGTTCACTTTGGGTATACTAGACCAGTGGACCCACAACCTTCCGGGGACTCTCCTATCTTCACCTTTTTATAGAGTGCTGGAATTACAGGTACTTGTACTAATGTGTCTGGACATTACCTGGTTTATGGGGATGAGTTAAAAATTTAGAATATTACTCTTGTTTGGTTAGCACATTGCCCACTGAGTCATTTCTCTTGACACCTAATAGCATTTTTAAAATAGTCTACCTACTAAAAAAATACCCTGACAAATAATTGCCCAAAAAGTTATTGATGTCTCCCCTATCACTACATGAATGCATTAGTTTCTATGTCTCATCAGCAAGTTCCTTTAGACGTGGTCAGTTCATTTGACTTTGGTTTTAATAATAGGAATATTATGTCTGTCTTAGTTACAGCTGTTATCTATTGCTTTGATTTTTTTATTAGTAATAAAATATTATTAATTTATTCTACATTTAGTTAATGTTGTATATTGTGTCAATTAAATTTCAACTAGAAATAAGTCTTTTGTTATGAACTAAATTTTATTTGGTATGATCCATAATTTTTGTGATGCCTGCTCTAGTGTAATTTTCCAATATTTTGTCAAAGATCTTTTTGTTCATGAGTTAATGGAAATATTAACTCACCTTAGAATAGCTCTATCAATTTTTACTTTAGAATATTGTTGGTGTCATAAAAATACCTACAAATAGTTTTTGTTCTATTACCTAAGAGAGTTTATGTAGTATTTCTTTCATAAGTGTTTGTCAGAATAAACAATTGAAAATATATGAGGCTATGTTTCCTTTGGGTAAAATTTTTTTATAAAGCCAATATAAGTGGTTCTCAACCTTGCTAATGTTGCAATGCTTTAATACAGTTCCTTATATTGTTGTGAGCCCTAACCATAAAATCATTTGTTACTACTTCATAACTGTAATTTTGGTGTGGTTATGAGTTGTAATATAAATATCTGATATGCAGGATATCTAATATGTGACCCCCAAAGGGCTTGAGACCTACAAGTTGAGAACCATTATGTTATATGCTCAATATTTAATGCTTCATAAGCTTTCTGTTTCATTTCATGAGTTATTAACCAAAAATTAATCAAATGTTGCTAAACTTTTAGCATAAGGTTGTTCATCTGTTTTCTTATTGGAAGTGTCTTGGGTCCATATGAAATGCTCCCTTTTGTGTCTCATAATGCATAATTTATGAATTGCCATTTTTTTATTTTTTATTCCGTCTAGGGTTCTATTGTATTATTCTTTTTAATAATTAGCTGTTATCTCAAAGTTTTTCCATGTCTTCCTTTATTGTTGTTCATGTTCTTACCATGTCTACTTTAAATTGGCCATTTTCCACTTATTTGCTGTGCATTTTGCTATCTGCACCAAGAGGAGTCTTAGACCATTGATTTGTGATATTACAATATCATTTTATATTTCTCAAATATGACACAAAGTTTTAAACCATTATTAAATTTGTCAACACTTGCCATTTTCTGCTCTTTTTTTATTGGTCATTCTGAAGAGAGTGAGATGATATTGCACTGTGGTTCTTTATGCTCATTTCTCTAACATTCAGGGACAATGAGCAATTTTTCAGGTGCTTAGTGGCCATTGGCCTATGTTCTTTGCAGAAATGTTTATTCAAGGTCTGAATGTCTTCATACACAAATGTTGAAATCTGTCATTGAAGATGATGGTATTATAAGGAAAGAGAATTAGCTCATGAATAACGAGCATTCATGATGAAATTGTCATCCTCATAAGGGAGATGTTACTGAGCTATTTAGTACTTTCTGCTATTTGAGGGCACAGAGTAGGCTCCACCTATAACCTAGGACTGTTATTCTATTCCTGAAAAATATGCTGGTGCCTTTGTCTTGAACTTCACAGCCCCCAAAATGTGAGAAATAATGTTTACCTTTCATAGGTCACCCAGTTTATGCTGGTGTTACAGACAACAGAATGTAGTAAAGCAAGAACTTTACCCATTTTAAAGTAAGGTATATGATGTTATAGCTGAGTGGTAGAAGTCAGTCACATTTTCATGCATAGGTTGTGTGCATGCTTCTCCCCATTCTGCAACCTGGTTTTCCATTCTGATGATTGTTTCCCTTAACATACAGAAGTTTCTGTTTGGTGTACTGCACTTTACTTTTTTTTTTCTTAATTCATTTAATTTTATTTTATGTGTGTTATCATTTTTCCTGCATGTATGTCTCTGTGAGGGTGTTGATGCCCTGGAACTAGAATTACAGACAGGTGTGAGCTACCATGTAGGTGCTGGGAATTGAACCTGGGTCCTCTGGAAGAGCAACCAGTGCTCTTTTTGGTTGTTTGTTTATTACTTCAAGTTACATCTCCATCACAGTGCCCTCTTTCTACCCCACCCAGTTTTGCCTTCTCACCCCCCCTCCCTTTCTCACCCATCCCACTCCTCTGATATGGAGAGTCCCTATATATCAGCCCCTCTTACCCAACAGTCATATGAAGGCTAAACACTTTCTCTTGCACTCAGGGCCTACATGGTAGCACCCCTAGGGCAAATTGTCCCATTAATAGGTAACAAAGTTCCTGATCCTTTGGTGTGTTAGTTGTAGGGTAGTTATCCTGTACTATATGGCTAAAATCCAATTATAAGTGAGTAGATGCCATGTGCATCTTTCTGAGTCTGGGTTGGCTCACTCAGGATGAGCTTTTCTAGTTCCATCAATTTACTGTGAAATGCATGTTTTTTGTGATAGCTGAGTAGTATTCCATTGTATAAATGTACCACAATTTTTTTATTCATTTGTTTGTTGGTTGAGGGACATCTGGGTTGTTTCCATTTGCTAGCTATTACAAATAAGGCTGCTACAAACATAGATGAGGATATGTCCTTGTGGTTTGGTGAGGAATCCTTTGAGTGGATACCCAGAAGTGGTAAGGCTGGGTTTTGAGGTAGGGCTATTCCAAGTTTTTTTAGATATCACCAAACTGATTTCCATTGTGATTGTATCAGTTTGCACTCCCACCAGCAATGTCAGAGTGTTCCCCTTTCTCCAAAACCTCACCAGCATATACTGTCATTTGAGATTTTGATCTTAGCCATTCTGATAGGTGTGAGATGGAATCTCAGAGTTGTCTTGGGTTGCATTTCTTTGATGATTAAGGATGTTGAACATTTCTTCAAATGTCTCACTGCCATTAGAGTTTCCTCGTTTGTGAATTCTCGGTTTAGCTCTGTTTCCCATTTTTTGATTAGATTATTTGGTTTCTTGGTGTTTAATTTCAGGAGTTCTTTGTAAATTATAAATATTAGCCCTCTGTTGGAATTAGGGTTGGTAAAGATCTTTTCCCAATCTGTAGGTTGCCATTTTGTTCGAATGACAGTGTCTTTTACCTTACAGTAGCTTTTCAGTTTCATGAGGTCCCATTTATTGATTGTTGGTCTTAGAGCCTGAGCTGTTGGTGTTCTGTTCAGGAAGTTGTGTCCTGTACCAATGGGTTTGAGGCTTTTCCCCTCTTTTCTTTTCTATTAGATTTATTGTGTAGGACTATATGTTAAGGTCTTTGATCCATTTGGACTTAAGTTTTGTGAAAGGTGATAAGTATGGGTCTAATCACTAAGCTATCTCTCCAGTTTACCACTTTGCTCTTTTTGTTTCATTTTGCTGCTTGTCTTTTGATTCCCTGGGATAGTGTTTACAACATCAATGTCCTGATATTTTCTCCTGATTTTTTCCCTAGTAATTTGATAGTTTTGTTTTTACATTTATGTTTTTACTATATTTTAAGATACTTCATGTATATGGAATAAAGTTAGGATACAAGTCATTTTGACAATAAAGGCTCCTCCCCTTATGTTTTGTATAGGATCATCCATACAATAGACATACATTGTCTATTGTATAGAGTAGGTATTCTTGGGAATCATGTGGCCATGTAAACACGGGCTTATATTTGAACTCTCTATTTTGTGACATTCATCTGTGTACTCTATCTTTTCATTAGCATTATGAGGTCTCAATTTCTGCTGTTTGATAGCTGCTACATGAACAGATTTGAAATCAAAGCTTGTGACTGAAATAAAGGTTCTGACTTTGTTTTTGGTCTAACTGGATGTCGACATGTTTTCTTTTCTCAAGATTCCTTTTGATCTTTGAATCCCTTGTGGTTCCAGGAGGATTTTAGGATTTCTTTTTTCGCTTTCTGAAACCATTCCTTTACAGTTGTAATAGAGAGTACCTTGAATCTATAGATCATTTAACAAAGTTTTTCCACAATCAAACACAGAAATATTAATTCTTTCTTTTTATTTCTTTTATCAGGTGTGTGAGTTTCCACTGTATAATCTTTGCCTCTTTGTATAAGTTTATAATGAAGTATTTTATTATTTTTGTAATAAATGTAAATGTATTATTTGTTTTCTTCTTGGTTAAATTTATTCTAGTATATGTAAATACAACTGAATTTCAAGCATTTATTTTATACACTACAATGTTGTTGAATTATTATATTGGCCCTAACAGTTGTTTGTGTGCATATGTGGTATATGTCTGTGTGTGGAGGTTTAGCTTGTGAACTATCCTACATGGTTGATTGAATCATCAATAAACAGTGATAATTCTATTTCTTTTTTTCCAGTTTGCACATCTCCATTTTTTCTAATCAGTTGTTCTGTGTGGTACTTCCAGTTTATATTGATGGAGATGTGAATAATTCTTGTTGTGGACATGAGAAAGAAAACCTTTGGGGCTTTTACAATATAGTGTGATGTTAGTTTTGAGTTTGTCATAAATGTTGAGGCATTTTATATCAGCAGTGAGGGGACAGGAATACAACTCCATGCTGTCACCTTCAGTAGGTTCAGATGTTCCCTCCAGTTTTAGGGATCTTGATTCAGGCTAAATTGAGATTCCTATCTTTCATGTAGAAAGCAATTTTAGGACTGTGTAGTTTATGAAGTAGTTTGGATTTAATAAAAGTATCCTAATACAGATTTAAGCATGAGAGCTAAACGAAAGACAGACCCCCATAAAACAGTAAGAAAATAGGAAGTGCAGGTGTGGGCTTCTCCAAGAAGCCCAGAAAGTAAGGCATATCCTAGTATGGATCTGGGCTCAACAAAAGGGAGTTTTAATTAATTGTCTTAGCACTATCAATATTCCTTTTAGTAGCTCTCTATTAATCTGTCAAAAAGTTGTTAAGAAAGAGTTTCATTTTTTCTATTTTGATACATGAAACTATAAATCAGATGCCTTCAATAGAATGATAATACCATATAATGGTAAAACCAGAAGCCACTGGGTTATGTGAGAGTTAGTGTGAATTCCTTCTCTTGGGGCCTTGGTGAAATTCCTAGAGTACTTCAAAATATTTTACCATTCTTTCTTGCCTTGGTTTATTCCTCTTACTAGCTGGTTAAGGGTCTTTATCAAGAAAAGTACTAGCTACTGTCAAATATTCTTTCTGTATAAACAGAGATGATCTTACTTTTTTCCCCCTTTCTCTTCTGAGTGTGTTTTATTACGCTTATGCTGGTTGAATATCATAAATTAAGACATCATTATATTCTGAGTGTGCTTCTCACTTAATCATGGTATATAATCCTTTCACTGTGCTGTTAAATTTGGCTAGCTGATTTTTTGTAGAGTTTATAACAGTTATTAGGAATGTGAGATTATAGTTTTGTTTTATGATGTCCTTGGTTTTGATCTCAAGGGAATGTTGGTTTTCTAGGTAGATTCTTTTGAGTATTATATGATTACTCAGAAGACTTTGGGAAGATTAGTTTTAGATCTTCTATAGATGCATAAATTTGCCTCTAAAGCCTTTTTCCTTTTGAGGAAGACTTACTATTGCTTTAACATCCTCAATGAGCTGTAAGCTCACTTGATTGCTTAATTGATTCAGTCATAATTGTATATTTTCAAAAGTTGTCCACCTTTTTTTGTTATAGAACTAGCAGATATGTGATTTTTCTGGGAGTTTCTATCCATCCTTCTTAGGTTATAGCATCCATTGAAGTGATTCATTTTTGTTTCTAATTTTAGTTGTCTTTGCTCATGCTTTTAATCTTAGAGTCTATGAATTCCATTTATCTTTAAAAAATCTGTACATTCTTAGTTTCATTGATCAGCTACTGGCTCACTGTTTATCACTATCTTATGTGTATTGTTTACTTCTGCTAGCTCTCAGACTGATTTGTTCTTCCTATTCCAGTTTCTTGAGGCAAGAGGCTGGCTGTTGGCTTAAGGTTACTTTTTTTTTTTGACGTATTTACCACTGTGAGCTTCCCTAAGCAACTGTTTTACTCTGTATTCTACACCTTTGCAAACTTTTGCTACATTTGTGTTTGTCTCCTGGCATTTTAGGATCTTTTGTGGTTTTTGCTTTGAAATTGATTATGTCTGAGGACATTTGATTTTTGTCTCTTTAAGGGTTTCCCTGTTTTCCTTCTGTGACTGATTTCTAGTTTCTAGAAAAACAAACAAACAAACAAAACAACAACAACAGCAAAAATCTTGATAAGATTTCAATCTGTTAAGCTTGCAGCACTTCTTTTGTGGCATCATGTAGGCACTTTCTTAGCAAACGTTCCCTGTCTCAAGTCTGAAGCTAGCGGGTGTGTGCCTTCTTCTGTATTGAGGGCTCTGCCTTCCATTTGATTTTACTAGGTCCTTTGACACCCATGCTGTCAATCATCTGCCCTCCTGTGCGGCTTCTGCCCTTTTAGTCTTTAAGTAATTTACAATGGGCTATTGAAATATGTTACACTTACTGTATTGTTACACATTTCCCCATCATTTGTATCAGTCTTTAATCTGAGCACTTGGGAAGCTAGAAAAGATGAATCTATATGAGTTCGAGGCCAGCCTAGTATTTATAACAAGTTCCAGGCCAGTTTAGACTCCAGAGTGAGACCTTTTCAAAAAACAAAAACAAACAGACCAATGATACAAATTTGTGTCCATCCAACCATTCTACTTTTTCACTTTCAGTAAAACATTTAATACACTTTGAAAGATATTCATGATTTTATTGTAAAATAGGCTTGTTGTGGGTGATTTTGTCCAACTATAGGCTAATGTAAATTTTCTGGTTATTTTTTAAGATAGTAGAAGGCAGCATACAATGAGTCTTAGGTTATAATAATGATCAAGGGCTTTACGTGGATTTTAAATTTACATCCCTTCCAAAGGTTTTATTGGGACTAAATCCATCTCATTATCGAGACATATCAGCTCCTGACAGCACCCCCTATTCTACTCCAAGTAGAAGATAAGCATCGAAGAATCTCCACTGTAAGATGGTTGAATTAGTGGCATGCCTATCTCTTGAAAAAACCCCTTGCACCAACTGCAGACAGACTGCTGTCCAAAAAGGACAAAACTTGGTAGCAGGGAAGTCGACAGCCTAACTCTGCCAAGACAAGGTAGGTAAGTCCTTCATAATCCCTGCTCTACAACAAATGTCTGTCAGAGAAACAGGACCCAAAGGCTGAAGACTGATGCAGGAATGTATGGAGAGAAAATGGGAACTGTCCAGGCAGTCATTGGTATGTCATTTCTTAGTTTCGGAAGCTGCAGGCCCTGCACTTCCTATATAAGCAGATATATTTATCCCTCTCAGGTCTCTGAAGTGGTTGAAGAATAGACAGCTAGAGTCTCATAGTTAAATATTGAGTTGTTTAGGAATCAAGAGGGTGTTATAGATCTAAGAGGACACTCTTAAAAGTGTGTTGCAAGTTAGTATGAATGTTGAGTCAGATATAGACCTTTAAACTCATGGAGATGGTTGGATAGTAGAATGTTAAAGTCAGGGGCCAAATATGTATAAACTGGACATTGGGAAGGTATACTGGGCCATTTAACTCTCATAAATGTGGCATATTTATATCTGTTGTTTTGTATAATACTTACTGTTATAAGAGAAGGAACCATCTGTTGGACTGAAAGGGGAAACTTCTGGGGGGAAGAGGGTGGAAGGGCAGGATAGGAAGGGGGAATAGGGAGGGGTTTGTGACTGAGATGTAACTTGAAGAAAAAAAATATTAAAGTATTTAAATAAAAATAAATAAATAAATCCATCTCATGCGGAGATACACCTTTATCACCAGCGTAGGACTTTTAGAATCACCACGAAGGAGACAATTCAATTGTGAAATGTAGTGGTTTGATTTGTTACAGAGGCGTGGCAGTGGAGCTGTTCGGCCTCCCTCAGCATGTACTAATTGCTATGGTGGGTGAACTCTGTCACCAGAAAATTTGAGAAGGTTTGGGTGGCTGAGAGGAACCAATTTTGAACAAAAAGAAAAATCGTTTTAAAATAAATTTCCTTGTGACTTATTATCAAAAAAATTAAGTTGTGTTCTTTGTAAATTTTGGATATTAGCCCTCTGTCAAATGTGGGGTTAGTGAAGATTTTTTCCCAATCTGTAGGCAGCTGTTTTGTTCTAATGACAGTGTCTTTTGCCTTGCAGAAGCTTTTCAGTTTCATGAGGTCCCCTTTATTGATTGTTGGCCTTAGGTCCTGAGCTGTTGGTGTTCTGTTCAGGAAGTTGTCACCTGTGCCAATAAGTTTAAGAGTTTTTCTGACTTTCTCTTCTAGTAGATTTAGTGTGTCCGGCCTTATGCTAAGGTCTTTGATCCACTTGGACTTAAGTTTTGTACAGGTGATAAGTATGGGTCTAATTTCATTCTTTTACATGTGGACATCCAGTTGGACTAGTACCATTTGTTGAAGATGCTGTCATTTTTCCATTGTGCGGTTTTGAATTCTTTGTCTAAAATTAGGTACCCATAGGTGTGTGGGTTCATTTCTAGGTCTTAAATTCGATTCTACTGATCCACTGGTCTGTTTCTATACCAGTACCATGCTGTTTTTATTACTATTGCTCTGTAATACAGCTTGAAATCTGGGATGGTGATACCCCCAGATGTTTTTTATTGTACAGGATTGATTTAGCTATTCTGGGATTTTTTTTTTTTTTTGCTGTTCCATATGAAATTAAGAATAGCTTTTTCCAGGTCTAAAAATAATTGTTTTGTTATTTTGATAGGAATTGCATTGAATCTGTATATTGCTTTTGGTAGGATGTCCATTTTTATTATGTTGATCCTACCTATCCATGGGATCTTTCCATCTTCTGATGGCCTTTTCAATTTCTTTCTTCAAGGGCTTGAAGTTCTTGTTGTACAGGTCCTTTACTTGCTTGGTTAGAGAAATTAAATGCCAAGACACCAAATAATCCAATCAAAAAATAGGGAAAGAGCTAAACAGAGAATTCACAATAGAGGAATTCCTAAAGGCTGAGACACACTTGAAGAAATGCTCAGCATCCTTAACCATCAGAGAAATGCAACTCAAGACAACTCTAAGATACCATCTCACACCTGTCAGAATGGCTAAGATCAAAAGCTCAAATGACAACACATGCTGGCAAGGGTGTGGAGAAAGGGGAACCCTCCACCATTGCTGGTGTGAGTACAGGCTTTTGCAACCACTATGGAGGTCAGTCTGGCGATATCTTAGAAAACTTGGAATAGCTCTGCCTTGGGACCCAGCCATACCACTTCTGGGTATACATCCAAATGACTCCTCACTGAATCACAAGGAAGTTTCCTCATCTATGTTCATAGCAGCCTTATTTGTAATAGCTAGAAACTGGAAACAACCCAGATGTCCCTCAACTGAAGAATGGATTAAAAAACTGTGGTTCATCTACACAATGGAATATTACTCAGCTATCAGGAATAATGAAATTATGCAATTTTCAGCTAAATGGATGGAACTAGAGAAGCTCATCCTGAGTGAGCTAACCCAGACTCAGAAGGATGCACATGGCATCTATTCACTTATAGTCGGATTTTAGCTACATAGTACAGGATACCACAACCAATGCACCAAAGAGAACATGGACATAGACTTTTTTCTATTTCTCTCTGTCAATGAGACACTTTTCCCTAATGGTGCTGCCTTGTAGGTCCCCAGTGTATGAGGAGGCTCTTGGCCCTCATAGGACTGCTGAACTGGGACGGGAGACTGTTATGTAGGGACACTCCACACCAGAGGAGTGGGACAGAAGGGTTAGGGGGTAGAGGGTGGGAGGGCAGGACTGGGAGGGGTGGAAAGAGGACATTATGATGGAGATGTAACCTGAAGCAATAAATAAATACATTAAAAAATTAAGTTGTATATATTAAAGGTTGGCCAGGTCATGCAGAGTCTTATGAACTGTAAGTATTTGGTAGTTCTCTCTCCCAGGCAATGAGACACTTTTCACTGATGGTACTGCTTCATAGATTCCCCAATGAATGAAGAGGCTCTTGTCCCTCATATGACCTCTCAACTGAGATGAGGGACTGTTATACAAGGACACCCCACCCCAGAGAAATGGGATGGAAGGGTTAGGAGGTAAAGAAAAAAAAATGAAATGTGATGTTTCGGCCTTTTACTACTAACTGTCATAAACTGTTTAGGATAATTAAGAAATGCAAACTAATTCTTATGCAAGCCGGTCATTCTGTTAGGTACTATGACAGCCTATTATAGTTACTTGCTAAGCTAATCAGAAATAAACCTAAGAGACAAGAAACATCTGCTTACCCTAATATAAGAGATAGATAGGGCCTCTTCAAAAACCTCAAGAGATCTGCAGAATATGGCATTCAAAGATGTTTTCCTGACTTTAGATTTTTTTATATCAAGACATATCAACTCCTGACAGCACCCCCTATTCTCCTTCAAGTAGAAGATGAGCATCGAAGAATCTCCAGTGGGAGATGATTGAATTAGTCGCAAGCCTATTTCTTGGTAGGAAAAGCCCCTTGCTCCAACTGTAGACAGAATGCTGTCCAAAAAGGACAAAACCTGGAAGCAGGTAAGTCGACAGCCTAGCTCTGCCAAGACAGGATAGGTAAGTCCTTCATAACCCCTGCTCTACAATCAATGTCTGTCAGAGAAGCGGGGCCAAACGACTGAAGAGCGATTCTGTAATGTGTGGAGAGAAAATGGGAACTGTCCAGGCAGCCACTGGTATGTCATTTCTTAGTTTGGGAAGCTGCAGACCCTGTACTTCCTATAAAATCAGATATATTTATCCCTCTCAGGTCTCTGAGGTGATTGAAGAACAGATAGGTAAAGTCTCATAATTAAATTTTGAGTTGTTTAGGAGTCAAGAGAGTGTTATAGATCTGAGAAGATACTTTTAAAATTGTGTTGCAATTAGTATGAATGTTGAGTCAGATATAGAACTTTAAACTCATGGAGATGTTTAGATAGTAGAATGTTAAAGTCAGGTACCAAATACATATGGACTGGTCATTGGGAATGTATGTTAAGCCATATAACCCTCATTACTGTGGCCTAATTACCTCTGTTGTACTGTATTGTATTTATTATTATAAGAGAAAGAGCCATTTGTTGGACTGAATAGAGAAACTGTAGGGGGAAATAAGATATACCTTAAACTTAAAAGAAAAAAAAAAGGGAAGAGGATGGGGGGTTGAGGGTGGGAGGGTGGGACTGGAGGGGGAATAGGGAGGGGACTGCGATTGAGATGTAACTTGAAGAAATAAAAAATAAATGAAAAAAACCAACATACAAAAAAGTATTTGGAGCTTTAATTTAAGTATAACATGGAGTTTTTTTTTAAGGCAAGAGAGATGCATGATGTGACTACTCTTTGTAGAGATCTTTCTGGCTTCAGGAAGAATGATTATAGATAGAGACATGAGTGAGAAAGGAAGACCAGCTGGGAGGCTATTTTGGTAATGGTGCAAGTGAAAGTTGACAGCAATTTAGACTAGCTGGGGTTTATGATGTAATGAAAGGAAAGATTTAAGGACCATTAGGTGGTAAATATCTTATGGGTTGATAGATATGGGTTATGTAAATTCCTATGAGTAAAGAAAATTATTTCCCTTCATTTAGATAGGAATTGTTTTATTTGATATTATTCTAAACATATATGTATATATATACATATATTTTTTTAAAGTTATTCAAATATATCATAATTTTATCTATTTTCTTTTATTGAAAATAGATTCTTTTCTCATACAATATATCCTGATTATAGTCTCCCCTCTCTCTAATCCTCCCAGTTCCTCCCCATTTCCCCTCCCCTCCAGAACCACATTCTTTTTGTCTTTCATTAGAAAAGAACAGGCTTTAGATACATCAACATTTTGTTTTAAAATTCCCAGACAAAAATTTTGGAATATTTACTTGTCTTGATGTTCATAAGAGGAGTGAAGTTTTTACTCATATTTTTCCTCTTCTTTCCTTTCAGTCTCTACCAATGTGCGACTAACAAAAACTGCTAGTCGAGACTGAAAGGCATAAAGGCTAAAAATACTTAGTTAATAGCTATTTTTACAAAGTTCTCAGCTCAAATCAGCTGTGGTTCATCCCAGTTAAAGAGAGTCTGTTATTTTAATAAAGAAGATAATAAATGAGGAAATATCCCATAATTAAGTAGGTCTGTTCTCCTGGGCTAGAGCTATTCCCCAAGGCCCTGGTGATCTTAGAATCCTACAGTTGAAATGGAAAAAGATTTTCAGTCTAAAAAGCTTTAAAAAGTGAAGTTTTTACTTCAACCTAATTATTGAAAACTCAAGGAGACAGTTACGTATTTGTAATCTGCATTACTAAATATGATGAGGAATAAACACCCCTTCAGCCCAGAAAGTGTTGACTAGGAATGACGGAGATCATATTAATAGCAAAGGGATATTGATGGTGCTTGTCATGGTTAATAAAATGCTTCCACAAATATTCCCTTGCTGTTTCTTACCACATCTCTGTAGGGAGTGTGGGGAAGAAGAGAAGTTGTCAATATTTTCATCCTACACGTGGAGCACCAGACTCTGAACTGTTAAGTGAACTACACAGAGGAGGGAAAAGGACACACACACACACACACACACACACACACACACACACACACACAGGGAGAGAGAGAGAGAGCGAGAGAGAGAGAGAACAAATCATAAAATTCTATGCCTATTTTCTCATCTCATATTCTCTCCTTTGATAGTCCAGGGACAGAGGCCAAGGATTCTGGGCTGAGAATAATTATATCACTAACCATACCTATGTACCCATTTACCACTCATGAGGCTTTTTCTATCGGTAGATGTGTAGGATCTTTTACATTGGCCTGCTCTGGTTTTACTGTGGAGATGATAATGATGATAATGATCTAGCTTGAGAATCACACGAAGTAGTTCAGCCCTTCACATCACCCAGGAAATACCTACCTGGATGACTCAGGTCGGGAGGAATGACACTGTTCTCACACTGCAAAAATCTGAGGTTAGTTTGTCAATCTCTGCTAGGCTATCAAGAGTGGCCTCCCCCTGGTCTTTCTTCTTTGCTTGACTGTGCCTCTTTTTCCCTTGTTCAATTTTCTCATCAATGGAAGAAATATAAAATAGCTTTGAAAATGGAACAAGCAGAATGGTCAGCTTAGGAAACATCTTGTGATTCTAGGTCAGGTGTCAATCAAATGCATTCTCTAAAATAATTTTAAGAAAAGACTATTCCTAGAAAACATGACCATGGTTTTCAATCGAGTCAATGTCAATAAGATGTTCAGAAATAAGTGTACCCATTCAAAGGCTCCAAAGCTCTCTGTGTGTGAGAGGATTAATCTTTCAACTATTGTTTGTGGAAATTGACTCAAAGTACTCTCCACATACCTTAGCTTAAATTCCTTGGCAACCTGAGACAAATGCAACACACTTCCGTATTTTATTGCATAATTTTAGTAAAGAAGTAGAGCCCAGGAAGTAACAAGTGGTGAGTGATGTAAGTCATGGAATGAAAGGGAAGGTGGGTGTGCTCATCCTAGGTATAGTCATAATAGAAGGGGAGTGGATTACTAGATCAACCATGAAGTATGGGTGGTAGCCAAAGAGTATCTTTTGAGGAGCTCCTTAAAGTACATATCAGGACATATTCAGGAGAAAAGGGACATTATATGTTGGGGCATAAAGGTCTTTTTGTCCACAGATCACTACAGAAACCAGGAATGTTAAGCATGCACAGATCTCTGTTTAATGGAGAAGACAAGATAGCTGTTTTCCCCACCCAGAAAATTAGGAGTGGATACTGATAACACCTTTGTGATCCTTTGCTATCTGTAGAGGCAAATGCTCCAGAATGTTTGTCTCAGACTCTCCTTCCCTAGAAATTTATCTTTAGCTCCCAGTTGATAAACACCATCCTTAGGGAACATGTCACATATACTTTATAGCCTGCTGACCTCTATGATATCTCCATCAGAGACCACACCAGATCCTAGGCCCTTAGGCTATCAAACCAATCTTTACAGTCACATGTACCTTGCAAAGGAATTTCTATGCAGTCACACCTTAAGCTTTATTTTGCACCTGGAATTGGAAACTTTTTCCCAAATTCTATTGTTTTTCAATATACGGTTGATAAACCACCTAGCATCAGACTCCCTAAAGTTGAGCCAGGTTAATGAAGTCAATGTGATGTGAGTTTTCATTTTTTGCCTTTCCTGGGTCGCTGCCTGCCTTGACACCTGCCTAGACCTCCTCAATCACACACACTTTCTGTTGGCCAAAAGTTTCCCATGTAAGTTTTTAAATTCCTTAGCATTTCTAACAGATTTACTGTGTCAGGTCTTATGTTAAGGTCTTTGATCTACTTGGACTGAAGTTTTGTGCAAGGTGATGAGTCTATTAGAAGAAAAAGTGGGGAAAACCCTCAAACTTATCGGCACAGGTGACAAGTTCCTTAACTTAGAACAACAACAGCTCAGGCTCTAAGACCAACAATCAATAAATGGGACCTCATGAAACTGAAAAGCTTCTGTAAGGCAAAAGATACTGTCATTCAAACAAAATGGCAGCCTACAGATTGGGAAAAATCTTCACCAACCCCACATCTGAGAGAGGGATGATGCCCAAAATTACAAAGAACTAAAAAAATTAAATCCCAAGAAACCAAATAATTCAGTCAAAAAATGGGGAACAGAGCTAAACAGATAATTCACAAAGGAGGAATCCATAATGGCTGAGAGACACTTGAAGAAATGCACAGCATCCTTAATCATCAGAGAAATAAAACTCAAGAGGACTCTGAGATTCCATCTCACACCTGTCAGAATGGCTAACATCAAAAACTCAAATGAAAGCACATGCTGGCAAGGTTGTGGAGAAAGGAGAACACTGCTCCATTGCTAGTGGGAGTGCATGGTTGTACAACCACCATGAAAATCAGTCTGGCAATATCTTAGAAAACTTGGAATATCTCTACCTCAAGACCCAGCCACACTACTTCTGGGTATACATCCAAATGATTCCTCACCAAACCACAAGGACATATCCTCATCTATGTTCATAGCAGCCTTATTTGTAATAGCTAGACACTGGAAACAACTCAGATGTCCCTCAACTGAGCAATGGATAAAAAAAAAAAACCAAAAAACCAAAAAGCAAACAAACAAACAAAAAACTGTGCTACATCTACACAATGGAATACCTCAGCCATCAGAAACAATGAAATCATGCAATTTGCAGGCAAATGGATGGAACTAGAGAAGCTCATCCTGAGTGAGCTAACCCAGACTCAGAAGGATGCACATGGCATCTATTCACTTATAAATGGATTTAACAATATAGTATAGAATAACTATACTACAACAAATGCACCAAAGGGAACATAGACTTTGTTTCCTGTCAATAAGACCCTTTGCCTTAGTGGTGCTGCCTTGTAGGCCCCCAGTGTATAAGGAGGCTCTTGGCCCTCATATGACTGCTGAACTGGGGCGAGGGACTGTTATGTAGGGACACTCCACTCCAGAGGAGTGGGATGGAAGGGATAGGGGGTAGAGGGTGGAAGGGCGGCACTGGGAGGGGTGGAAAGAGGGCACTGTGATGGAGATGTAACCTGAAGTAATAAATAAACATTAAAAAAAATTCCTCAGCATTTCTCCGTGTACTTGTTTGGACTCAGTAATTGTCTCACAACTTCCTTTTTTTCCATCATGGTTGTACAAGCGTGCACTCCCACTAGCAATGAGGCATAAGGTGCCCCTCAATGGGCCTGAAGAAATGTCTTATTGGTTAAGACCATGTCCTGCTCTTGAAGAGGATTGTTTGCTTCAAAGCAAGCATGTGAGGCCATTCACAACTGCAGCTCACAACAGGTCCGGGCGAATTTGATACTGTCTTCTAGATCCTGTGGGCATGTGCACTCATATGTGCATATATTCCTCTATGCCCCAAACATACGCATGTAATTAAAAGAAATGAAGTGGAATGTCATTAGTTGGGAAGAAGATATATTGTACAATATGAGATTGTAAGCCGTTTCTAGTGACATGAAGGACCCTGTTGAAATAGATGCAAATGGAGCAAGAGCAGGTGAAACTGAATGGATCTAAATGACCCTTGGAGAATAGCTGATAGAGTCATTTCTCTGTTTTCTAATATACTTTGCCATATCTTGCTGCTTGTTCTACGTGTCTTATTTTTGTTAGAACAGACATACTGTCTTTATCAGTCAGTCACTATAAGTGCCTCTTCATGTTGGCTGCTTAAGGACATGAGATAGAATGACTGTTACTAAATTTTACTTCGGTGTCTCCTATTATGTCCAGTAATGAGACAATACATCTATATATCCATCCTCATCTTCCCTTCCAACCTCTCGTTCTTTCTCTCCTTTTTCCTCGAGCAACATAGTAGCTAATATGCATTGCTTGCCTAGTGAGTTGTAAGCCTTCCATTGTAAGCCTTCCATTGTCTTCCTGGGCTGTGGTAATGCAATGGCCTATTCGTTATTACCTAGCATGAAATTGTCAAAGTAATTCCCAACACTTTATTTGTCAACACTTAGCAGCAGAAGCATCATGGGCCATAGGGATCTGGGCTGATAATAGCTTTATCACCTCAATTCCTTTCCTTACCTACTGGTTCACAGGCCTGAGGAGCCAAAACAAAGCCTAAGAAAGGTGAAGTTTCAAATTCATAAGAAACCTCACTGTGGACCCTGGAAGAAATGTTTAACCTCCCTAGAGCCAGACATTCTAATTGACAATGTCTAAGAATGCATTATCAAGCTTCCCAAATTATACAACTGGGACTGCCTGGTGAGAAGGGGAGGCTCGTCTTTCCTACCTAAGTTCCCCAGATATGTATTTATTTTGATATTGACTCCCAGAAAATTATGTATCAGCCTTTTATCTTTAAAGAAAATGAGAGGATTGGGTAGGAGGGAGGGAGTCTTGTGAATTAGCATAAGAATACAAGCACTTTGTAAGGGCTTACCTTTGTTTCTATTTTGGCCCAAATAAGTCCAGCTGTTGTTTGTTATGGTAAATTGTAAGAAACGGGGAAAAAATGTAATACAGGATTGTGTGTGTGTGTGTGTGTGTGTGTGTGTGTGTGTATGTGCGTGTGTGTGTGTGTTTGTGTGTTCACATCGATATCTATGCATCTGTCTCTCCATTCGTGCATCCAAATACAATGCAAAAGAGAATCTGACAGAGTCGTGTGTGCTGGATATTCAATCCTTTTTTCCTCACGTTCTGTCTAAAATGCCCTGCTCATCCAGTTTCGTTTCTCCCTAGCCACACTACCATAGCACTCAGTTGCAATACCATGATCTAAAATTACATTCCATCTTTGTTATTTAAGGAATTCCCCCACACACATCTGTGCATCTTAAGACAAACTGCAGGATTTTTGTTGGTGTGTGCTGTGTGGGTTTTCCAAGTGGAGTCCTGATTTGCAACACCTACAGCTTGCTCGGCTCATTCTGATGCTAGGGTGGCTTCCTTCTCTGGGTAAATGTCAGAGAGGTCCTCCAGGCAAAGCTGTTGCCCCCACAAAGCTGATGAATTTAGTTTGTTCCAGGAATAGACTCTCAACTCTGATATGCAAGTGAGTATTTGGAGCAGGTATATTAGCTGAAGCACCTTTAGAAGATTAAAAGAAACCGGGTCTTAATGCTAAAGGCTAAATATGCTTTGCTATATATTAAAATGCTACATGTGAACCAATTCTACACCAGCATTTCTTTAGTAGTTGCTATACCCCATATGCAGGATATTTTGTATTCTGTGGGTGTTTATGGCATCAATTACAAGCCACAAATTTCGCTGGTAGTAGGCAGAAAATGAAGACATATAAAAGATATGTATAAATTACTAAGAAGTTCAGGACAAGTCAAAAGAAACCCTGGCAAGCTAAGGAAAGGTCAGGTAATTAGGATAAATCAGCAATAGAGAAATATGGATTTTGGATAAAATAGTGGATATAAAATTTTGAGTACTCTCCAGCATTTGAAACATCAGCAGATTATCCATGGGTAATATTTGGGTCAAAACTTGGCTTTGGGCCATTATTTCTGTTTCTTTTCCTGGTCCTTTCTCAATTGGAAGCTGCTCTGGGCTCATGGAAAGCCAGTCAGTGTCTTTCTGAAGAAAGAAATTTGGCCAGCTAGCAAGTTGAACTTGTACGCATGCTACCTTTCTATAGTCATGCATCCTGGTATTACTTTTCCTTAAAAATAAATATGTTCTCGTAGCCAACTCATCTCATTGAATTGCAGAAAATGACAGAATTCCATTCATATCCTTCTGTTTCTGCAACTCCTCCACGTGTGAGTAGCCAGAGCTCGGCCTCATAGCCTAGTTTGAAGTGTCGTGCTCACTAAGATCATTTCAATATTAGTCATCATTAAGACATAGACTAGTAAGGTCTGTGGGACCACAGCATTAGATTTACAGTTTATATGATAAACCAAGCATTAGGTTTACAGTTTATATGATAAACAATCTTCACTGCGGGTAGTTGGCCTGGATTTGACCAAAATTCACAGCAGAAAATTGTTAGATCATAATACCTGATGAAACCATTTTTTAGGGACATCTTTTTAAAAAATCATATCAAAGAAGAAAGACTTATCTTACTTTTGGGCTCATTCAGTCTCAAATTGTTATCTTCCAAGGTTGAAGGAAACCATGGAGGAGCTCAGAAAAATCAAAGGAATATATGAAATCTGGCAGGTTACTAGCTACACTGAGTTGTATCTTCAGGAATTTCTCAAATATAGGGGATAGTGGAAAGGATTCAGGACTAGAAAAAGCACAGATGTGTTCATTAGGCTGTTTCGGCAGCACGTGGAAAACAACTTCATAAAATCTGATCTAGCTCCATCTAGTGGTGGATGCCCGATACACAAAAGTTCCTAGGAAGCTTTTAAAATTAGGTTTCATTATTTCTGTTGCATAAATCAATTGTTTAAATAATGGAATTTATGATGTTTTTATACATATACTTAATGTTATTTGAACACATATATGACCCCTGCTGTTCCCTCTACCAGCTGCTCCTTGCTGCTGATCCTCTTAAGCAGTTCTCCTATCCCTTTTTGTTTCCTTTCCTTTTTTATTCCTTCTCTTTAAAATCATTTATTTATTCACTTTACCTCCCGATCGCAGCCCCCTCCTTCATCTCCTCCCAATCCCATGCTTCCACACTTTCCTCCATTCCCCACCCCCTCTTCTCATAGAAAGGAAGTCCCCCGTTGTGGATTGGGGGCATCTCATCCTGGCTCTTCATATAACAACAGGACTAAGCGTATCCTCTTCCACTGAGGCCAGAAAAGGCAGCCCAGCTAGAGGAGAGTGATCCAACAGCAGGGAATAGAGTCCGTATCACGAACAGCTTTGGCTCTAATTCCTGGGAACCCACATGAAGATCAAGCTACCCATAAGCTCCATAATTGTAGGGGCCTAGGTCCAGTCTATGCATGCTCTTAAGTTACTGTTTCAGTCTCTGTGAGCGCCCTTGGGTCCAGGTTATATGATTACATTGGTCTCCTTGTGGAGTTTTTATTCCCTTTGGGTTCCTCTATCCTTCCCCCAACTATTCCACAAGATTTCCAGCTTTCCATCCAGTGTTTGGCTGTACATGCCAGCATTTCTTTCAATCCACTGCTGGATGGAGGCTCTCAGAGGACAGTTAGCATGACTCCAACTGTCTGTTGTCATGTCTGCAAGCATAGAAGAGTCTCTTTAATAGTGCCAGGGGTCGACTCTTTTCCATGGGGTGGGTCTCAAGTTGCGCCAGTCATCATCTGACGGCTATTTCCTCAAACTCTGCTACATTTTTATCCCTGCACATCCTGGAGGCAGGGTAAATTTTGTGTCGAAAGTTTTGTGGGTGGGTTGATGTCCCCTTCCTCCACTGGAAGTCCTTCTTGGCGATAGGGGTTGACACGTTCAGTCTCCATATCCTCCTCTGCTAGGAGTCTCAGCTAGATTCACCTCATATCCTCCCAGGAGCCTACACTGCCGCAGGTCTCCAACTTGTTCCAGAGATCCCCTCCTCCAGAATGAAGCCGGGGATCCATTTCTTTTAAAAATGTCCCTTTGGGTTTTCTTGCATGCCTTAAGCAAAAATGGGATTACATTTTTTTTTCATAAGTAGATACTTTTAATATAAGAAAGATATTTCAAGTGTTCAGTGTGGTAGCCAAATAATAATTATAGTTTCAAAAATAACTCCTGAGACATGCTTGCAATGAACATAAATAATTTTTTGATGTAAGAGGTTCTGTTGTCACATTAGAAATTATTTAAAATGAGTAAGTTATTAATCAGTACTGATATAGATTTATAAAGGCGTTATATGTTATTTTAATCCAATAAACAGGAGTGTTATAACATATATTTTTAAAATTTTGATGATTCGATGCTATCTATTTTTAATTGATTGCTCTCCACAGCTTTAGAAGTAAAGGTGAGCAGGGAATGGGAAGGAACATGGATTAGATTACGGAAAGAATTTTGCAGATGGCCTGTAAAAGATTAGAGGCAAAGACAGTGATCTGGGAGTGGTATATGGTAGTGCACACCTTTAGTCCCAGGACTTGGGAGGCAGAGACAGGTAGGTCTCTGAGTCCCAGGACAGCCTGGTCTACATAATGAGTTTCAGGAGTGCCAGAGCTACATAGTGAGACCCTATCTTGAAAAAAAAAATAGGAAGAATAATAATAAGAAGAAGAGAAGGAGGAGGAGAAAGAGGAGGAGGAGGAGGAGGAGGAGGAGGAGGAGGAGGAAGAAGAAGAAGAAGAAGAAGAAGAAGAAGAAGAAGAAGAAGAAGA
>CAJQZJ010031819.1:3965414-3987122 GCA_907164525.1 Lophiomys imhausi
GAAGAAGAAGAAGAAGAAGAAGAAGAAGAAGAAGAAGAAGAAGAAGAAGAAGAACTAGATAGATAACTGCCCCCAGTTTCATTTTCTCAGTAATAGAGCCATATATTCTAGCTTGTTAGAGGTTTGTGGGTTTTTTTCTCCAGCAGGATTTAATTGCAAACACAGGGGTAATAGACTTCATACCACACTTCTACTAAGCATCCCACATTTCTGATGTCATGTCCCCACTTCCTGTTGGGTCATTGAGTACCCATCTGTGTTTGTTTTGGAAAAATCAAAATTATGAAAAATTTCAGGGGAAGTGATTTATGGTATAGAAGAAAGAAGTCAGGTTTAGCAAAGATGAGTTCTAGTTTGATCCAGTTTGATCTAGTTTGATTTAATTTTTTTCACCCTCTCAGTGTTATTTCATAAACTGATTCCACAAGGTCAGTTTCCAAAGCTTTGATCCAAGGTCTGTTTTTTTTTTTTTTTTTTTTTTTTTGCTAATAGATCTTTTTAGGCATCTAACCTTCATTCCCTTTGAGTGCTGAATCAGTTATGGATTATGTCAACTTGTCAACTGTGGAGGGTAAGATTTAAGTATAGTAAATAATATTTTGATGTCTCGTTTAAAGTTTTTCACAGATGCAAAGTAAAATATGCACTACACATGGAATTGTGTCTTCCTAAGATTTAGAAGCTAAAGTACCACATCTCAGCGGGTTGTGCCAGGGTTAGAAATCGCTCCTCCAGGGAGGTAGTAACAGTTGGACAACATCATTAGGTTACAGCCTTGATCCCACAGGGCTGGGTCCATATGAGAGAAGAACCACTGGAGAGTACACCATCTTTGGGTGGGGCCTTGAGAGCCTGTTGGAGGACACATAAGGAAGAAGCACAGAAGAGAGTACACCCGAGGCAGAATTGGCTGTTATCTGGATTTGGGATGGTCAGCTTGTAGGAGAGTGAGAGGAGAACTTTCTGTATGAGCTATAGAGCTACACAATCTGCTTTGTTACACTTGCCCAAACTGAGTAACACACACACACACACACACACACACACAGAGTTATACAATTTTAACATATATATGCTTATGGATTTTTTCTATGTATCTTTTCTATATATATATCTAAATTTCTATATAATCTTTCATTTTTGTCATAATGCTCTTTTTTAAAAGAAGATATTCTGGATGCAGGATATTTCATTACTTATCAAATCACGTAACTGTCTTTGGCTCAGTTTTCTCAGGTGTGAGGGGATGATACTAATGCCTATCTGTTAGCTGGATTATTGTACAGACTAAACTCATCCATCATTATAAGGTCTCAAAAATATACATGTATTCTTTTGTCACAAATTCTCTTCTTTCCTACATGTTACGTAAAACAATCATCCTCTCATATTACTCTCTCATTCTTTCTAACAAAGCCTTTTCCTGTCCTTGCTTCCACTTTTCTCCACAAGCTCGTTATTTTTCGTAATGAGCAGCCAAACAGACCGTCCATTGAAGCTCCCAGTAGATCAATTGACAATTGATTCCTTTTGGTCACTAGGCAACATATTTTGGGGAAAACATGCTGTAAATGCTGTTTTTGGATGTATTTTCCAGGAACAAAATCTTCTGCAAATAATCTTCTGCTTTGTTCTAGGATTATGCAAGCCTAAAATAGCACACACACTTTCTGTCTGTATTATCCTATCTTTCCAAAAGCTCTGCTTAAGCATGTAAAACTATATCAAGATGGCATTGATACTGGATGCAAATCTATATGCTTAGAAGTAATAGACAAAATAAAGAAGATTATTTGCAAAGAACACTAAAATAGATGGGTTATCAGAAGGTCCATATTTTAAAAAAGAAAAAGAAAATTGTTGAGCTCCAGAATTAGCAGCAGTCTCTGATCATTGCCTAGATTGTGGCCATATGAGAACTAGGACCTCATTTCAGGCTCTTTTTCCAAAATGACCACTGGAGGGCATTGCCAGTCAGCAGAGATGGAGGTTTCTATTAAACCACAAGCTTGAGGAAAGTCAGCTTACAGAAATTAGATGCACGGTTGGCTTTGGGATCAGGCAACGTGGGAGCAAACACAAAGCACTAACTGGTAACTAAATATTTCAAGGTCTTTCCTGCAACTGAGACTGACCTTTAAAAAAAAAAAAGAATTATGAACTGTGGTAGGGGTTCCCATAACTTGAATTTTCTGCTTGTCTAACTTCTTTTAATGGAGTACTTGCTTCCTGAGAGCATGGGCCTCATATAATTAAAATGGCAGGTATTCCCTAGCAATTTACTATATACATTCAGCTACTGAAAACTTAGCTTGGCATTCACTTATGATGACGAGTGATCTTATTAGTCAAAGATTCCATAAGCATGCCATTAGAAACAGGAAACATTTTTTGAAAACTATTTAACATTTTATCATATTTGTAAATTCTTTATTAAGTTGATTTAAAGGGTAAACATCTATGAGTTTCTTGAGGCCCGATTTTCCGAACCAACAAATGAGCTATTTATACCAGTGGCAAGGCAGATTATGAAGGTTATCCACTGACAACTAATGTTTCTGAACACTTTGAGGCTGGTCCTCTTTGAAAACCTCTCACAGTACAATTACAAATATCCCTTCTCTTTCTATGCCCTGGAGCTGGAGAGGCATTTCAGATTTTTAAAGTCTTTTAACATGCAAATGTACATAGTCTGTGTAAAAAGCTGTAGATTTTAACCTTGGTTCCTAGCAAGCCAGTGGCAATGGTTCTTTTAGACAGCGTGCCAAACAGTAACTTGACTGATTAGGTACTGTAGTTTACCTACCAAAGTTCATAAATCCCAAATAGATCTATACACTGCAGGTTACCAAAGAGCTTTTCACTTGGCTACCAGTACTCTGTCATCCTGAATTGCCTCTGATTTAACAATCCCATCTTCCCTATCCCTCTCCTCTCTTTTCAGGTCAGGACAGGAGGTGTCCAGGGATAGGATATGCATTCTATTTTCTTCTGCATTGCCTCATTGTCTAGTGATTTTATTTAAAATCAACTCTATTTCAGTGATTGTGGGTTTGTAACTTCAGACTGTATTTCTCCCATTTACTCTAAATATCCAAATATTTACTTTACAGTTCTACTTGACTATCTACCATACACTCCGGACTTGAAGTATTCAAAAATTAAACTGTTGCTCTTTTTCCTAAATGTTTTCCCATCTCAGCTTACAGAAGCTTCTAGCTCTTCAGGAATGTGCCAATATTTCCCTTGATTCTTTTCTTTCTATCATACCCTATATTAAATGCATAATCTGATTTAAAATTGCTCCCAGAGCTGATGCTTATGATGTCTTCTTTGGGTGTCAGCTGCTACCTTCTCTTTCAGATTGTAGGGTCTTTTCCTGGCTATCAAGTTCCTTAACCAGGGGGCAACCAGACATACAGCTTGAATTAAATAGCCCTTCACCATGTGTAGTAGTAAGACAGACCAGGGAGGTTCAGAGAAGTCTTAAGTGGAAAAACACCAATCAAATGCAAGAAGGAAGTGTTGGATTTTTATCTAAAACTGAGTAAGTACCATGTGGGATGGAAGGGTTAATGGCCTCCAACTGGCAAAACAGAGTGACAGAAGGACAGCCCTGCATGTATTTATAAAGATCAACAAAGTATTTTCAAATATTATTTTCAGCAGTCATCAATTAGCCTTCTCTGCCTGTACAGGCAGAGAAATAAATGAACTGGGTGTCTACACTAAGGAATGTATTCAACATTCAGAGCAAGGAGTTTATCTAGAGGTTCACGTCTTCATATTTTTAAGATGTGAAAAGCTTTTACTGGGACTGGATGTCACACTGAACACTGGTTAAGATTTCCACTGGCAACTGAGGAAAGGTGAGCGATGAACTAAATGTTCACAAGGTCTAAAATAAGCCATTGGGAGTAACAACCCCTAGGTTAAGATTAAATTCCCTATAACATTTGATGCCAAAATGTTCCTTATAATGGTAATGGTATTCACAAATGTTTTAATTGGGCCTCAGTTTAGGCTCTTAGTTTGGAAAATAATGTGGTCTGTAAAACACAATATTTGGAAGTTACTGAGACAAACTTTTGTGTCATAGAAAGAGAACTAGCCTACACTCTGTCAGTGTGTCTTCTGGCTATCGTGTTTGTCTTAAAAACTATCTAAGATGATTTGAAGTAAAGTACAAATGCAAAGAAGGACTGAATGTATATCTCCTGGGTTGCATTCCTGCTGTATATAAAGCCTTTTCCTGGCTTTTCCTTCACATGTAATTGAGACTATAATACTTGAGAAGCATAAAACACATTCTTATTATGTTGTTAGATGAACAGTAGTATTCACATCTCCAAGCATTTCCAAGGCAATGATGGTTTCATTTTAGAAAATTGTCTTATTCCTGGGAAAATGCTCTTGAATATAAACATCTTGTTTTTGAAAGTGATAGTTAGCGGTGGCTCAGAAATATTGACAATAGTAATGAAAGTTAGATCAGAAGAAAGTAAAATGGAAATACACATTTCATCCACACATGAAACTCAGCAGCAGTCAATGATCATCAAGTAACAACGCATTGTGGATTCAGGGATAGAAGATGACATATTTGCGTGGTGCTTGGCAAAGGTGAGAGCAGAAAGGGTCATGCTTAATGTGACACTATGTGGTGAGAAGCCTGATATGTGTAATTTCAGAGACAGTGTGGTGGGGACCCTATTACGGTCCTTGAATGTAGATATTTTACAAGGCTAGTAACATTCATAATACTTTGTCTAGTCTTTTATTTACAGGACATTGTTATTATCTGTAGACTAGGGATTGATTTATGTATACAGGACTCACTATGAGACAAAATTGGATTCAAAAATCATTTAAAAATCTAGATATATTAAATATATAATATATATTAATATAATTATATTAATATATATTATATATTCACTTATTAAATAATAAATGAATTTACTTAGGGGATAAGAATTTCTTTCAAATCACTAAAAAGTGACTGAAGGATAGACTGAGGAGAAAAGTTACATTTTCAATAGGATAGAGGTAATGATAAGGGGAACTTCAAATTCCTTCCATACCTTTATATAATTGGATGTGTGATTCTGGTATGTGCTACTTACTGTAGACCTATTGTGTGAAAAGATTCTTCTATTTAGTAGTCTTCTAAAATGTTGTCCAAGTACAGAAAATAATTAATTTTATGCACCCTCTACCTATTTTTAATGCCTTCACAGATCTCATGGCTTTTCACAAATAACGAATAAAGAATCTGTGCCTATTTCAGATATGGCTCTTCCATGTGTTCTGACAATGAATTGTGTGGCTCATATTGAAGTTGGGTTTTCCCCCAAGTTTATGCAGCACTGTCTTCACTCTTTTTCTACCTCCAAGTCAGTGTGGTTAGTATGCCCGAATACAACATTGTATTATGACTACGGATGCTAAGTTAGGTATTGTTTTGAGATCCCCTTAACAGAGCATGGCACTGTTGGAATAAAAATTGCTGATGTGGATTGAATGTTTTTCACATTTCAGGAAGTATTCCAAGTGCTTTACATCTTCTGGCCCATATGATTTTTAGAGTAGCCCTATGATCTTCGTGTTAATTAATTCTGAATTTAAGAATGATCTCATTGAGGTACAAATTTTGTTTTTTGAAACTCATAGCTAGTGAGGGAGAGAGCTCAGGCTTAAACTCAGAAAGTCCAATATTTCAGTCACTTTTTCCTGATATTTGAGATAGATTGTTACTCTTCTATTTCTACATAAGATGTCGGTATTCACATTCAGAGAAAGGAAAGAAGGAAGGAAGGAAGGAAGGGAGGAAGGAAGGAAGGAAGGAAGGAAGGAAGGAAGGAAGGAAGAAAGAAAGAAAATATAACAAGAGTCAGTAGATAGGATAGAAAGATTGTTACACTTAAAATCATGACTCGGGATTTCTGATTTTGACTTACTTCGATTTAATTTGGGTGTACCATTTAGTGGTTGCTTTTCCTCTATAAAATAAAAATGGATTTTATGTCATTTAATTGAATTCCCTTTATGTGTCTCATTCCAGACATTTAAAAATCACCCTCTCATACATGATCTCATCTGAACTGTCTAGAAATTCAATAAGAAAGTTGATGGTGGCAACTGCCTACCAACCCTCACACACATTATCAAAACAGGGCTGAGAATCAGCAGACTGTAAATTCAATGTCTCTTCATAGTACATTCTGATGCCTTAATTTATGTTCACAAAGGAACAGAAGTGCAAAGCTGTCAATGTGAACTTCAGTATCTAATGGGGCATTCAATGGTGGCCTGATGGTGCTTTCAGCAGAAGAAGGCTGAAAAGAAAGGACAGTACAGGAATTAATTTGAAGGAGCCAAACTAGCTTAGGCCAAATCCATATGTATTCTTAACTAATTTCGTTTTGTTCCTTGAACAAATATAAAATGGATGGAGGGATATGTTGTGAACTCCTTATTTGTCAAATGAAATGATAAGTGTTTGAACAGCTGTGATTGTAAAATTGGTAAGCATAGAACAAGTACACACACACACACACACACACACACACACACACACACACACACACACAGGCACGCACGCACGCACGCACGCGTGTGCGCGCGCTTTCCCTCCAGGGCTGTCAATTGGAGTTGTGCCACAAATAAGAATCTCCAGGTGGTATAAATATACTTCAGCTGTTTAGCTGAATGCCTTGCATGGTATAACTTTCTCCATGGGAGGCTTACTCTAAGAGAGAAAAGAAAAGGAAAAAATGTGAACAAACCAGATTTCATGATTTATTGTCTTGGAATCATTTATGAGATATTGTTTTCCTTCAGGTACAAACACTTTTGCAACAATTGAGGAGTACTGGGAAGGAGTTTGGGGTGGGCTCTTAGCTCTGCCTGTGGCCCTTGAACAAACCTTTGGTTTCCATTTTATCTTTGTGTACTTAAGAAACCCAAATAGAAGGGTTTGCAGTTTCTTATTTAATTTCTTTTTAAAGCACATGTTCTATAAATATACACTATTGTGTAGGTCTACTTAATCCAAATGCAGCCACTGTAAATCCTTTCATTGATTATAAATTTGAAATCTGAGAACTCAGCTCTGTTGATGTTCAGGGAAGTCACATGAAAATACATAGTAGTTTCAACTTCCCTGTTGTCTGATTGAAGCTGAGGAATGCCTTGAATTCTCTCCTTCCTTGCTAGTTCCTGAGATGTGGGTAGGTTGTTCACTGTCATACAGAGTGGCATCATATAGTGTTAGGATGTACCATCTTTAATCTTGGAGACTATCACCACAATTTTACCTGTCAAGGAAATGGAGTTCCTATAGCTAGTATAAGAAATATGTATATATGCATATATATTTGCATAATATACACATATATATTATAAACATATATATTAGGAATCAATACAAGAGACACTAAAAATCAGAACCAATGTTACTGTAACTTGGTCATATAATTTTGACTAAAAATTCCAAATACTTTTAACCAGAGATATTCATTCTGACTCTCTTAGTTCCATATGTAAAATAAATTTCATAGTTCTGCATTTCTCCCCAAATTCATGACTTACATTCTACTTTTCTAGGACATTACCCAGGCCTCCTCCCTGAGCACCTCACACCTCATCTTGTCACATAAAGTGTGTAAAGCCAAGAAGGACCCATTGCAAATACAGCACCCCCTTTTTCTAGCCTTATGGTTTACAGGTCCAGAATAACAAAAGGTAAAAATGCAAATCTCTTAATGGGGTCCACAAGGTCAGATAAGGTGACTTCTACCAAAATTCCCAGCCTTAGCATCTGCTCTAGTTACTGTCCTGAAATCATAATGGCCTTTTCTACTCCCTTGATAATGTCAATAGGTTCCCTTCTTCTCCTATGTTACTGGTCCATTCTGTCTTCCTCGAGTGCTTTTGCCTTTTACAACCATACATGGCTCCTTCCCAACCGTTCTTCAGAATATACCTTCAATCTCCATCATGTAAGCCTGGAATAATTTAAACTCCAGTCTATTCCAATCCTGTGTGATTCTTTCAGGGTTTAATTTTTTCTACACATAGTATCTGGGTATGGGATTTTGTACAGCTTTCTGTTACAATCCAGGTGTCAGATGATTTTACTTAAAATATATATTATGCATTTTTATTTAAATGTAGTGAGCTTCCTTGAGTAGGTTGACATTTGTAATCACAAAAAATATATTTTTTTGGATATAATTTCAACCCTGGAATTAAAATGTATTTCCAAAGTTCATAAAGCTGTGTTGAGGAAGAAAGTGACCTAAAATTATCATGGGAATGGTTACATGGCTGCAGGCCAGCCACAGGAAGACTGGGCAGTGAAACATCTCCACAGCCATGACTAGAGAAAAGTGTTACTTAGCTCTATGATGACTACTGTGTTGTGAGGCAAACTTCAGATTGACCATATCACAAAGAAATGAATGAAAAAAAGCAAACGATTTCAGTCCATTGAGGAGCCTTGTTACTTGGAATCCCACAGCAACATCTGAATGTCTTTGGTCAGTGTGGTTTAGTCTGTGGTGACGGGTGAATCTATAAAAGTTCAGATGTCAGAGCCTGACTGTTTTGATGTTCTAGTATCTTCTTGCTTTCCTTAATACAGCACAGAGAGCCATCCTTAGGGAAGATCATGGAGGGATCTGGACCATAATTCCTTAACTATGACTCTAGTCAGAGACTAATACAGATATGAGTATGTTACAGATGCAGAAGGCCTAAATGTGGGCCGTCAATTTACACCTTTTAGAGGAATTCACCATTGAAACTGAGAAAACTAATGAGACTGTAAACAAACAAAAATAAATGAAACCAAACAACAAATATATCAATTAAATGTATAAGAATACCAAGCCAAAAAAAGCTAATGAGCATGGGTATTGTTTCATAGATTATTTTTTGCAGTTTCCTAAAGGACAAGCTGATGGGTAGCATATGGAAGCTGGTACGATATTGACCTAAGGTTAGTGATGGATTAAAAGTACACCTTAAACAGGGATAGTGCCTCACACATGTGAACATTTGAGGGCTTTTAAATGATGTCACAACAACTATTTATTGTTTCATGAAGTCTCTGAATAACATGCAATAGGCTTAAATTGCATTTGTCTTTCCAGTATATTACTCCATATATACAATATGTATAAAAGTAATTGATGAATAAATTAGTGTATGTAGCAAATTTCGAGGCATAGGCAAGTATCACATCACTCTACATATTTAGGAACATTAATTGGTTCGAGGAAAATTGCAAGTTCTATATTCAGCAATGGTTGAGACTTTAGAGAACAACAGATAAGATCCAGAGGAGAAAACCAGATATCTTGCCAATAAAAAACTGGTAGAGATGTAAGTTTTTGAAGAACAGAAACTCTATTAAGCACTATTACAGTTTTGAGAACTACACCACAAACTACATTTCTTAAGTGAATAAGCAGAATCCTCGGCCCAGGATATCTTTATTGTCCTGCTAATGGGCATAGTATGACCACCACCACTACCCCCCAACAATCAAATCCATATCTACATATTAGCTGTCATTAGCTTTGATCTGAGAAGCGCCTTTTAGCAATGAGTACCAATAACTGTGGGGATCCATAACTGCTCAAAGTGCTAGGAACAAGCAACAGTGCTTGTTCAGTGCTCAGCCATAAACAGGACACTACGAAGCTTAAGGGTCATGGAAGAAAAGAGGGCATTCGAAGAATGCAAGTCAGGAGAAGGGGTAGAATTATGGGAATACCACCCTCTGGATGTAAAATGGCCTGGCCTTTTTAACGTCTCTCGGCTCTGACTACCTGCAGAGAACTAAACAAGAACCAGCTTCTCACACTGCACATTAGTACAGAGAGGAATCCATAAGGACCTGACTGCACATTAGTACAGAGAGGAATCCATAAGGACCTGCAGCGCTTTGAGCAGCTTATGTAGCTAATGACAAAGGAAGGCAAGTTCTTTGGTGGTGTAGCCTCTGGTCAAGTGTTCATGTTTCTGAAAATATTTTCTCAACTATGCTCCTGTAAGCAGCATAATGAAAAGAAGAGAAAGGATGGAAGGAAGGTAGGCAGGAAAGTAGAAGAATCATAGTTGGGAAATAGGGTATGAGTGGAAGTTGGAGAAGTAAAAGAGTGTAACAGAGCATATATGACCAAGATGCACTACATTAAATGTATGAACATGTCATAATGAAGCTTATTGTGTGTAATTAAATATGCTAATAAAATTTTAAAAATAAAGAACATTATTTAGTCCATGTACTTACTGAACAGTCAGTGACCATCGGCCCTATACTAGGGTCTCTTACATAATGTACAGGAATTTAAACTTGGCTATGTAGTTCCTCTTTCCCTCAAAGCACTAAAATCAGAAGGCTTCACAAGGAAAAGGCCTGGTGAGAAGCAATAACTGAGTAATTACAGAAATAACTTCTTTGATCTTAGTTTTATTTATCTCCCTGTCATGAGATTCAACTTTGCCAGTGTTTGCATGTATCTTTGTGGCTAGAGAAATGCTGTTTGGGAGAACAAATGCATTCCTTTTAATAAAGTTTGATCATCTGAGCTCCTTTGTTAAAAAACACAGTAAACATTCCTGTGCTACTCATGCCAAATTTTGTCAGGGGCATGACAATTTATAGTTTAGGAAAGAAAAGGAAAGATAGGGATACATTCTATATAAATATCATGCTGGAATGACCATCTGGATCATTTTTATTGGCCATATTACCAAGAAAAGACAATATAAAAGGCAAAAAAATCCTTATCGTTTTAGGGATTCATGAAGGACCTCTTTGTCTTTGGAGGATAAAGACAATTTCACAACCGTGTTGTGATTTCTCAGTCTTCTTAGAGGTAAAAAGAAGGTAGCAATCTATTTTGTTTGTGTGGTAGTAACATTCTAGAGTTGAATCATCCTGATTTGACTTTAGAATGTTCTCAGCTTCCTAAGGCAGGTTTATTGCAGGGATGTTTTCATTCTATGCCTTTATTTAAGATCTTGAGTTATTCAGAAATTAGAACTAGGCATTTTTAGTCATTAGATATGTTCAAGGCTCTAATTATGTTTTTGTTAACCCCATCAAAGTGTTTTAAACCAAGTCCAGCGTTTTGGCCACAGTCAGTCTAGGATTAGCCCCACACAGTCATACATTGAACCATTTGTTACTGTGTGCTGGTTTGACCCATAAAAACCTCATTTGGTATGTACACAAATATTAGATTTTTGTTCACCCAGATACAGATGGCTGATTAAAAACACCAGGATGCTTTTCTAAATTATAAAAACCAGGCATATTCTGGTTCAAGTATCACTGATAAGCCTGGGTGGATTGTGAATGAAATATTTCCCATGTATATTTCAGAACCTAGTACATATTCTTGGTGGAACCCTTCATTAACTTCCTGGGACAGCAATTCAACTATAGCAAGTAGTTATTTGTGTATACTTAAAAACAGAAGACCCAGGGCTCTTTTTATGGAGTAAAAAAATGTCTAGATAATTCTGTATATATTTAACCTCATAACAAAAGAAAAATCTGTCAGAAGAGTGTATCTGTAGATTTGATTTTATATTTCTAGTCCAGCCTCAGATGTCAAAACGTCTTGATGACTATCTGGTTTCGAGTGTGTCTAATCCATTAAAGCCCTTTCGAAAACAGCATCAGATAGCTTCATTTCTTCTTTGCTACCCATTGTAAACATTGGAGTCATCTCCAGATGACAAGGCTGTGTATGTGATCTCTTATTTTCCTTTTGCTTAAGTTGCATTTGAATGTTTTCTGTTTAGTACTAAACACAGACATGGTTGGTGTCTGGAAAAGCCTCCAGTCTTCAAGAAGCAGCCTAGGAAACTTGATCATTGCCTCTTGTCTTTTGTTTCTGTATTGCCAGGTATACTGTGGAAGGCACGTTGGAAAATAGAAACAAAGTATACTTTTTTGTACTCAAATATATACCTTTTAAAATAGATTCATTTATTTCTGTATAAATCTGTATAGATTTATTCGTTATGTTCTGTCTTCCCATATGTCTGCATGACAGAAGAGGGGCATCAGATTCCATTATAAATGGCTGTGAGTCACCGTGTTGTTGCTGGGAATTAAACTCAGGACCTTAAAAACAAACAGTGCTCTTTACAACTGAACTATCCTTCCAGATCCCAAAATATAGTTTAGAGCTTTCTTTTGATGGTGAAAAATTAACAAGTCAACAAGCACACCCAGTGAAGGGGAAGCTATCATTCTGTTATAAACGTATTTCAATGATATTACCATGAACCTAGCTGTAAAATTCCCCTTCTTCCTGATTGCTTTCATACCAATTTTCATTGCAAAGTGCTGGCTCCACTGAACTTCTGAAGAATTTGTCAGCCACGAAAGTCATTGTTTCAAAAACAAAACAAAACAAAAAATGGGGTGAAATTTGACGTATCCAAAGACAATCTTTTGAAAGCAATGTATTTTTTTTAATATTACCCAAGTATACTATTAAAGATCTTTTAATCTTCTGGGTAGCACTTTGGAACAATTTCAGTCTAATAGAGAGAATGATCAGAGTGCTGAAGGCCACAGTCCAGATCTAGGAGAAGGGCTGAGAAGTTTCAGAGACTTGTGAGCTCATTGATAAGCACAGTGCTGAGATACCACATCACTTCAGGCAAACAGCTGTGTTTTAAAACATATTTTAGTGAGACCAACATCTGGTGTGACATCAGGAATGCTGATAAATAAATGAATACCTGAGTCCTCACTGTATTCAGCATTCTACGTAAAGCAGGTTACTAATTATATCAATCCCATGAAGTAAGTGTACATAAGAATCCAGTTTTAAAATGACAAACATGGATATTAAATGAATTGGTAGAAAAATGATAATATTATCATGCTTCAAGAGGATAATCACAGTAACTCATTGCATTTACACTAAAACACTCTGGATAGGTGTAATTTTTATCTGAAGTTTAAGATGACGGAAAGAAGTGAAGTGGTTGCTAGAGTTTCACTCAGCTATAGGAGGTTGAGTGTCAGCTTCCTCAGCCAATCCTCTCACCTCTGCCTCTCCACACATGCAGTTACTCAATGATCTACTGCTAGTTAGTGGCAATGATGGACCTGAATTTCTTTTTTAATTATTTTTTCATAACTTTCATTAAATTGTTCTTTAAAAAAAAACTTCTTTATTAGTTCTTTGTAAATTTGACATCAGACACTTCCAAACACACTCATATCCTCCTCCCCTCATACAAACCCTTCACCATTGCAACCTTCCCACAAACAGAAACACTCTTTTCTTGCAAATATTTATTGCAATGAATTGTTGGTCTGGTAAGAGGCCTCTGGTTTTTGCTACCCAATCAGTACAGTTACCTCACTGGGACTCCTCTCGGATATCCTGTTGTTGCCCTCTGTCATGAAGATCTTGTAGTTTTGGATCTGTAGAACCAATTCTTTCATGTACTCCAGTAGTTCATTGACGGGGTAGATGTTGAGGTAGGCCAACTTTAAGCCCTGGATCTGAGCCTGAAAGGTATCTGAGTACAGGAGATAAGTGGTATGGCCAGCTCTTCCATACTTCTATCTTCAGGCTGGCTTACCCTCAACTCCTGTAATGTGCGGGGCCACTCATCTAAATACTGAAGCTAGATAGGATGGGGTCAGCTCTCCTGCACTCATGCCTCTAGGATAAGCTCTTCCAGTATGCCCAAGTGATGGGTGGGGCCAGTTCTTCGCAGTCCTCAGATAGCAACATGTCCTGGGGAGGCAGCCCAGACCAGGGATACCTGCCTGAGCTTTGGTGGTAACAGACCCCTGCTGCTGCATGTCCATGGATGCAGATATCACTGGTCAAGACTCACTACGGTCCCAGGTTGTGTCATTGGCTACTCACATCAGGCTGTTCCTCTCTATCCTTGAGTCTGAAGTTCTGCCCCTCTTCATTGTGTCAACATCCTGTTTCTCTTTCTTTTCGATTTCTCTACTACTTACTTGTTTTTCTTAGTGGTGCCTGGAGTCTCTGAGTATGCGAGTTTGTCTCAGAAGTGATGTCAGGAGTGCTATGCTCTGTTCATACATTATGGCACCAGGCTGGGATCATGTTGGACATGGCCTGTCCCCCACATGGCTGCCGCCTGCACAGTATTAGACTGGTGGTCATTTCAGGGTAGCTCCCTATCTGGGTCCCACAGCACCTGTCTTGTGGTCATCTCAGGTTCACTTTTTTTTTTTTCAGAAAATGTTAGGCTACTACTCATTAAGATGTTTATAGGTCAGAACGCTGAATGTAGACATAGCCTCTCTCCTCTCTGCCACCTATTGATTCATGTGTGACACAGCAGCCACATCTGTGATGCCTCTAGGAGCAGGGCTAAATTTTTCTTGACAATATCAGGCTACAGACCCTTTTTAATTCATATCTTTTTGTTTTGTTTTGTGACTCAGAGTTTGACATTGGTCTCTGTGTAATCATAGGTTTGGCATTATCCATTAGGAGCTGGTATATTCAGAAAGTATGTGACTGAAGACAATGTCTGCCCCTCCTCAGAATCCATCAGTAGTCAATAGTTTAATGAGGAGAGTATGGCCCCATAAGACTCTCCCCAATCTATGTGTTCTTGGGCCCAGTCTTGTGCAGGACTATGGCAGACAGCTACAGCTACTGTGAGGTTATGATCACATTAGCTTACAGTGTCTAGAAGGTAGTGTTTCTCAGTCCTCTCCCTACATCTCAGCCTGACATTCTTTCTGCTTCCTTTTTTTTAATGTTTCCTGAGCATGAGTGGTGGGGGTATACATGTCTGGTTTAAACCTGGGCTCTCAAGCATGACTTGCTGCTCAGCACTTTGAGCAACCACATGTCCCTGTATTCACTCTCATTCATTCTAAAGAGAAACTTCTCTGTTGAAGGCTGAGAGGAGCATTTGTGTGAGAGTGTTAAGCACAGATATTTTAAAAGCAGCGTGATAACATGACAATTTAACTAAACAATATTAGTAAATTACTTCCTGGGCTTATGCTGTCCTCAGACATGCAGTTTTCAATGTGTTTACATAATCATGTGTGATTCCCCTCTTGTGGAGTATGGATTGTATACAAGTCAAAAGCAGTTGGTTACTCCCATAACAGTTGGGACACTACTGAGCCAGTGGTCACATACTTGTCTAGCAATTTGATATTATAGTTCATAGTGTTCACAGGTGGTAACATTCTTGATGCTGATCCTTTCCTACTTGCCAGCAGTGCAAATAACACCTTCCAGTATCATAAAATCTAGCCACTAGGAGGGAAGCCTCCAGTTCAGTCACAGTTTCCTTTCTCTGCATTTTAAAATCAAGGCATATGTACACTGCAACTAATAAGCCAAGGAATCGACATATATTAGGTGTGTGTACTGTTTCTAAAAACCACAAACTAAGAATGATAAATTATCAATATAGTTTAGTATTTGCTCATTTTACTACACTCTTTTGTTATGTATATGTAGGGAAGTCATAGGGCTTATAAATTCAATTTGAGTAAAGTTTAAAACATAAAGGGCTTTTAACTTAAGATGGCCAAAGCACTGATATTATATATTTGCTGTAGAGAGAATTATAAGAGTTTTATTTTTCTGATATTAAAAGTTACTTAATAAAGACTTGTTTCCATTTAAAAAAAAAAAATCTAGCCACTAGGAGGGAAGCCTCCAGTTCAGTCACAGCTTCCTTTCTCTGCATTTCAAAATCAAGGCATATGACATTTTTAACAAAATGGTCTCATCAACTTGTTCCTGTGGGCAAGGAAGAGAAATTTCAGGATCCTGAATTGTTTGTGGACATCTGGAGTTCTCCTGACCTACCTCTCATAAGAACGTATTCCACACTTGTCACTGGAATTTTTTTTAAAATGATTGTCTTAGTTGCAATTATTATTGGTGTGACGAAACATCATGGCCAAACCAGCTTGGGGAGGACAGGATTTATTTGTTTATACTTCTTTATCATAGTCCAGCATTGAAGTAAGTCAGGACAGGAACTCAAACAGGGAAGAAGCCCGAAGCAGGAACTGATGCAGAGGATGTGGAGGGGTACTGCTTAATGGTTTTCTCCTCATGGGTTGCTCAGCCTGCTTTCTTACTAGAACCCAGGACTACCAGCCCAGGGCTAGCACCACATATAATGGGCTGGGACCTCTTCCATAAATTACTAATTAAGAAAATGACTCATAGCAATATCTTATGGAGGGATTTTCTCAATTGAGATTCCCTCCTTTCAGACAAATCTAGCTTGTGTCACGTTGACAAAAAACTGGCCAGCACAATGATCCATGATTTCTATGATTACATTATCAGCCATGCAGGATATTTCTTTTCTGACTCTCCCCCTTTAAAAAAAAATTTCAACATTGTGCTCTTTTTAAAAATAAAGATTTACTTATTCATTTATTTCTTTCTTTATTTTCTTTTGAAACAAGGTCTCTCTATGCAGCCCTGTGTGTCCTGGAACTTAAACTCATAGTGATCTGCCTGCCTCTCAAGTGCTAGGATTAAAGACATGCACCACCACATCCAGCTAGATTTATTTATTTATTTGTATTTATTTAAGTGTGAGTGTTTTTCCTACATATATGATTGCACACCATGTGTGTGCAGTGCCCATAGATGTAGAAGACCATCTCAGTAGGGTGGGCAAGTCCTTCATAATTCCTGCTTTATAATTAATATCTGTCAGAGGTACTAGGCCAAAAGGCAGAAGATAGATGTTCCAACATTATAGAGAGAAATTGGGAACTGTCCAGAGAGCCAGTTGTCTGTCATTTCTTAGTTTTGGAAGCTGCTTGCTCTGCAATTCCTGTTTTTTCAGATATATTTACCTCAGTTCTCTGATGTAATTGAAGACTAGATAATTATAGTCTCACAGTTTTAAGTTGTTTAGGAATTAAAAGGATGTTCTAGGTCTAAGAAGGTGTTTTTAAGTAGGTAATGAAGGTTAGGATGGAAACTGATTTAGGAATAGAACTTTAAACTCATTTTATCATATCTATCTATCTATAGATAGATAATAGAATAGTATTATTAGTTGCCAAATACATATGGCTGGAAATCGGAAATGTATGTTATTACTTACAATTTTCATAATTGTTGCCTAATTGTTCTTAATGTTTTGTATTGTATTAAATTTTTATATGAAAAAACAGCTTTTTATTGGACTAAAAGAGGGAGATGTTGGGTGGAAAATACACACCTTAAATTAAAAAAAAAGAGGATAGGAGGGAAATGGGAAGAGGGCAGGAGGGTGGGATTGGAAGTAGAGGAGGGTGGGAGCTATGATTGAGATGCAACTTGAAGAAATAAATAAATGTTGGGGAAAAAAGAAGAGGGTCTCAGAATGTCAGTAACTGGAGTTAGAGACAGTTGTTAGCTGGAGTTAGAGACAGCTGTTATGCATGCTGGAGTAATAACTATACGTGCTTCTAGCCACAGCAGTGCCATGTCTCCAGTATCCAACTGTACGCTGGCAGTTGTGACATTTTATTCAATTGTGTTATGTCTGTGATTATTATTATTATTATTATTATTATTATTATTATTATACATTTTTGATGCACATAGAGAGTGGCGACAGAGAACACTTGTACGAGACTACTCTTGTCCATAAGAATTCTACTGTTTGATGAGGATGCTATTTTGTCTTTAGTTTCAGGTGTTAGGCCAATCCAATTCATAGGAAAATGACTGTTTTGAAGGAACATTCTGCAAACATTAGAGGTCTTTCAAAATTACCACTGTAATTTTGGCTCCTATGCCCCTTAGGACTCTTAGACTGGTGTGATTCTCATAAATATGTATTATATGAGTCCAGCTGTCTCCTATTCCTTTGTGAAGTTCTTTTTCTGTAAAAAACAGTTGTAATTAGTAAGAACAAAGCCATTGTCAAATGTTTTCTTCCTTCACCAAGAAGAAACAAGTGCTTAACTAAGGACAGGGAATAGAGAGAAGAATCCACGGGGAGTAAGTAAATGACTAATGTGCTCAGATCCATCCTTCTCTAGGGGAGAATATGATAAGATCATGGTGTGGCACCAAGGAAATAATCATGAGTCCAAACATTCATTCAAGTTTTATGTTCCCTCAAAAATTCTGTAAACTGAGTGTGTGTGTGTGTGTGTGTGTGTGTGTGTGTGTGTGTGTGTGTATCTCAAGGCAATAATGGAACTTACAAACAAAAAGTCCAGTGCTAAGAATAGGTTACATTTTTTAAAAGTTGCTGGCAGATGAGGTCCCATAGACCCCCTCACCAAACAACTCATGCAATTGCCAGCGCTCTTGGCTACTGTCCCAACTAGGGTTTTTATTACTGTGATGAATCACCATGACCAAAACAACCAGGGGAGGAGTGAGTTTATCTGGCTTACATATCCTGATTCACAATCCACTGAGGGGAACCAAAGCAGGAACTTAAACTGAGCAAGAGAGTGGAGGCAGGTAGGCACTGCTGCTGAAGATACCACATACTTAAGACCCAAAACATGGATATATCAAGCAGTTTCTCAACTGAAAGCTTCATTCCTCCTCTCTGTATTTCATAGTGATGGAAGATGGTACTCACTATATCAAATGAGAGGAATAATAATCATTCCTACCCAGCTATGAATCCTGTGTGCTACAGTAATGAGGTAATGCCTGCCTTTGCATGATATATCCACAGGTTCAATAGTGATGAAACCATCACAGGAGTAACCAACTACTTTCTGGTTAGATTTACAGCCCACTCCATAAGATGAAACCCATACCTTGCAACATTATCAGACCAAGAACCTATGGCTAAACAGGTCATGGGGCATAGGGGAGAGCCTAATAGATCTTACTCCTATTATATTGATAAATGGACAGAAACCAACTCCTGATGACTTATCATTATACCTGGAGATTAATGCAGCTGTCTTTACCTTCATACAAGAAGGTTCTATTTGTAGTTTATGGTGATGAACATAGTGATCCACAAGCAGCTGGGGTGCAGAAAATGAGAGACTGCAGAATGGTAGTTATAAACGAAACATATGCCCTGCACCCCTTCTTCTCAAGGCTCAGTGATTATTGCAGAAGGCGTGTAAATTGTATAAGAGCTAGAAATGGTGGGTGTTACAAGGAATCAGTATGTTTAGGACACAGCAGGACACATATTAATTCACAGCAGCTATGACACTATCCATAAGACCTGTGCAGGCTCAAGATAGAACAAATCCATATTGGAGGGAAGTTTTGCATGAAATCTTCACCTATAGCTGTGGAACTACTGGTAACTGTTAGCTTCTGGAGGAAGGAAAGATGGTTTTCCCTAAAAGTGTAGCCTCTGCTAAGTTGACTGTTACCCAGTGGAAGGCCACACACTTAAGAATATTTGGGCAGCACAAATTGTTCTTTTTTGTGTGGCATGTTAGACGTGTGGGGAAATATCAAAAATAATAAATTTTAAAATGCAGAAATTTTGATATATTTGTGACTAATAACATTGTAGGTGCTGTGAAGAAATAATGCATATGAAGAATCATATGACTAAGGTCGAGTCTTCAGAATTTCAAGATTCATTCTCATTGATAAAATATTGTTGTGTTTAGTATTTTACATTGTCTATTAACAATAGACTCCCTCTTTGCACAGTCTTTCCCCTTTTAGCTTACAGTACAACGCTCCTTTTCTAAGTGCTGATATTCCATGCCACTCACCTGAACCATTATATATTATTATTTACGTGGCGTTGTATCATCAGAATACTGTTTGCAACTTCACAGCAAGCTATTTCAGGGTTGGGCACTTGAATTCTCACTCTTTGTTGCCCCCTAGTCTATGCCTAGGTGGTTGCTCAGTCATTATTGATGGATTGCAATTAGTCCTTTATTAGAAAGGTATTCCTATAAAATTAATTCTTTTCAAACATATCAGTGGAATTCAAGCTTCTTATTTACATACCAATAAGCAGCCACTGTCTTAAATAAGAGAGCTCACTTCACACAATAAGTTGTGCCTAATGTTAATATGATTATGGATACAATTACTGAAATGACACCCAGTCAACACAGCCTGTGCTCTGCATAATCACAGAAACCCATTTTCATAAGCTTAGAGCGTTGACATTTTCACTAACTGATGGATTCACATTGTTAGTCACATGGAAAATAGCTAATATATTTTGGGTAACTTCTCATACAAATGGAAGCTAGAAACCAGTTCTGCCTTGATATGGCAAGAGAGAATGGAATTCCAAACCTATTTCTTCTGATAGGGTTCCCTTTTCGTTGCAGTTTGAACTAAGCAAGAATATTTGTAACCTAATTCCTGGAGTTTGAGAGACAATAAATCAATATATATGAAATTTTACCTACAAACTTAGCGAGTGGAAACAGCACTATATTGAGACTGGAGATTAGATTTATGGCCCCGGCTCACCGTGACATTGGTAAATAATATCTGCCTAACATCTTCCAAAAACAACAGTGTGCTGCTTCAAGATACTAGCTTTGTTTTCTTCTGCTTAGGTCCCCAATTTTTCATTTGTCTTCCATTCTGGAACATTACATTGCTTTCTAACAGTTTCTCACTCCGGAATGAAATTTTCAAGTTTGTAACAAAAACAATCTACAGTTGAAATAGCCTGTGGTGCTCTAAACAGCTATAGAGCCCCAGGAGACATATAGTGATGTGCAAGGAATGTTCCTGGAAGGTTAGTCGTCAGATGGTTAAGTAGCTCTTTGTGGGTGGTTGTATTTGTTTCTATTTGTTTATTTTCTCTTAGACAAGTTCGTAATAAACTCATCAGAATTTAAATGGTCCTGCCTCTGCTTTTTATTATTCCCATTATATTAGGTAAGCACAGCAAATGTTATCAATGCTAAAACAAGAATAATATTCAGCTCACAAAATTTTCATGACTATTCAACATGTGCTTATCTAAGAACAGGTGTATACTATGGAATATTTTCAGATTCCCCGTTCTAAGTAAAATATGCACTAACAGTTCCAGAATCAAGGCAGATAGCTTCAAATGTTATAGATTTCATATTCTGGGGGTTTAATCTGTGGCCTTATGCATATAATAAGCAAGCACTCTACACTGGGCTCTAATTCTCAAGTCTTTTCCTGTCATTTCTATTTTGAGACAGGGTTTTGCTAAATTGCCCAGGGTGGTTTGGAATCACTTTGTACGTCAGGTAAGCCTTGAGCTTGAGATGTCAAAACAGTTATGGGTTCTAGGGACATAGGCTAATGAATTTGTTCTTTCTTGGCTTTATCTTGAGGATGGCTATAGCATCAATGGATGCTGTTTGGTTATTCCAAGGTATGTGCCTAGAGTCTTTGGAGATGCTGTACCAGTTTAAAAGTACTACACACTAGAGACAGAAACAGGCAGATCTTAGAGCTCAAGGTCAGCCTGATACAAAACAAGCTCTAAAGAGAGAAAAACTTTGATCCAGGAGTGGAGGAGCACATCTTTAATCCCATCAGTTGGGAATCACATGTCTTTGATCCCAAAACTTAGAATGCAGAAACAGGCACATAGGATTTGGAAGGATTTAAGTTTAAAAGCTACTTACAAAAGGCAGGCTGCAATTCAAACAAATTGTCCTTTGAGATCTCAAAATATATACACTAAAGGTTTGTTTAGCTCCAAAATATCAAAATAATTTCTTCTTTAATC
>CAJQZJ010031819.1:4007122-4029196 GCA_907164525.1 Lophiomys imhausi
CTTTTAGCATGAAGGGGTGTTGGATTTTGTCAAATGCTTTTTCTGCATCTAGCGAGATTATCATGTGGTTTTTTTCTTTCATCTTGTTTATGTGGTGAATTACATTGATAGACTTTCGTATATTGTACCATCCCTGCATTCCAGGGATGAAGCCTAATTGATCATGGTATATGATACTTTTGATGTGTTCTTGAATTCGGTTTGCTAGTATTTTATTAAGTATTTTTGCATCTATGTTCATGAGGGAGATTGGTCTGAAGTTCTCTTTCTTTGTTGGGTCTTTGTGTGGTTTAGGAATCAGAATGACAGTGGCCTCATAGAATGAGGTTGGCAGTGATCTTTCTGTTTCTATGTGGTGGAAGAGTTTGAAAAGTAATGGTGTTAGTTCCTCTTTGAAGGTCCGGTAGAATTCCGTGCTAAAGCCATGTGGCCCTGGGCTTTTTTTGGCTGGGAGATTATTAATGACTGTTTCTATTTCCTTAGGTGTTATTGGGCTGTTTAAGCTGTTAATCTGATTTTGATTTAGTTTTGGTAGGTGGAATTTATCGAGGAAATTGTCCATTTCGCTTAGGTTTTCAAATTTAGTGGAATATAGATTTTTAAAGTAATGTCCGAATATTTTCTGGATCTCCTCAATGTCTGTTGTTATTGCTCCCTTTTCATTTCGGATTTTGTTGATTTGTGTTCTTTCCCTTTGCCTTTTAGTTAATTTGGCTAGGGGTCTGTCTATTTTGTTGATTTTCTCAAAGAACCAACTCTTGGTTTCATTGATTCTTTGTATAGTTCTTTTTGATTCTAAGTTGTTGATTTCAGCTCTAAGTTTGATGATTTTGTCTTCTGCTCTTCTTGGGAGTGTTTGTTTCTTTTTTTTCCAATTCACCCAGCTTAGCTGTTAGTTCACTAATATGAGCTGTCACAATTTTCTTTTTGAAAGCACTTAGTGCTATGAACTTTCCTCGTAGCACAGCTTTCAATGTATCCCATAGGTTTGGGTATGTTGTGTCCTCATTGTCGTTGGATTTTAAGAAGTCTTTGATTTCCTTCCTTATTTCTTCCCTGACCCAGTGGTCATCCAGTAAGGAGCTGTTCAATTTCCATGTGTGTGTAGGCTTTCTGTTGATTCTTTTACTGTTGAAGACCAGCTTTATTCCGTGGTGGTCTGATAAGATACAAGGTGTTATTTCAATTTTCTTGTATCTACTGAGACTATCTTTGTGACCAATTATGTGGTCGATTTTGGAGAAGGTTCCGTGGGGTGCTGAGAAAAAGGTGCATTCCTTTGTGTTTGGGTGAAACGTTCTGTAGATATCTGTTAGGTCCATTTGTTTCATGATCTCTGTTAGACTCAATATTTCTCTGTTTGTCTTCTGTCTTGATGATCTGTCCTTTGTTGTGAGTGGGGTGTTGAAGTCTCCCACTACTAATGTGTTGTGATCGACATGCGCTTTAAGTTTTAGAAGTGTTTCTTTTACGAAAGTAGGTGCCTTTGTATTTGGGGCATAGATGTTCAGTATTGAAATTTCCTCTTGATGAATATTCCCTTTAATGAGTATATAGTGCCCTTCTTTGTCTTTCTTCATTAACTTCAGTTGGAAGTCTGTTTTGTTTGATATTAGGATGGCTACTCCAGCTTGCTTCCTGGGTCCATTTGCTTGGAAAACCTTTTCCCAGCCCTTTACTCTGAGGCAGTGTCTATCTTTTGTAGTTAGATGTGTCTCTTGTATACAGCATAAGGAAGGGTCTTGCTTGCGGATCCACTCTGTAAACCTATGTCTTTTTATTGGGGAGTTGAGTCCATTGATGTTGATGGATATTAGTGACCTGGGGTTGTTATTTCCCATTAGTTTGGTATAGGCGGTGGTTCTGTTCCTCTTTTGGTTTAGTTGCTGATGGGTTTTCTATTCCCTTTGTTTTCTTGGGTGGAGTTTTCTTCTCTGGGCTGGGATTTTCCTTCTAGGATTTTCTGTAGGGCTGGGTTTGTGGGTAGATATTGTTTAAATTTAATTTTGTCATGGAATATCTTGTTTTCTCCATCTATGTTGATAGAGAGTTTTTCTGGGTAAAGTAGTCTGGCTGAGCATCTATGATCTCTTAGGACTTGTAGTATATCTGACCAGGCCCTTCTATCTTTTATCGTTTCTGGGGAGAAGTCAGGTGTAATTCTGATGGGTCTGCCATTGTATGTGACTTGACCTTTTTTTCTTACAGCTTTTAATATTCTTTCTTTGTTCTGTACATTTGTGGTTTCAATTATTATGTGGCGAGAGGAGTTTCTTTTCTGGTCTAATCTGTTTGGTGTTCTGTATGCCTCTTGGATTTTTATTGGCATCTCTTTTTTCAGGTTTGGGAAGTTTTCCTCTATGATTTTGTTGAAGATATTTCCTGGAACTTGGAGTCGGGAGTCTTCTCTTTCCTCTATACCTATAATTCTTAGGTTCCGTCTTTTCAATGAGTCCTTGATTTCTTGGATGTTGTGGGTGAGAGATTTTTTAGCCTTCTCATTTTCTTTGGATGATGTACTGATTTCTTCCACTGAATCTTCCATGCCTGAGATCCTGTCTTCCATCTCTTGCATCCTATTGTTGATTCTCACATCCGTAGTTCCTGTTCTCTTCCCTGGGTTCTCCACTTCCTCTTTTAACTCTGACTGTGTTTTCTTTATTGTTTCTATTTCTATTTTCATGTCTTGTATGGTTTTGTTCGTTTTGTACATTTCCTTCTCCAGCTTGCTTGTTTTGTTTGAAAATCTTTCATGGCTTTTTCCTTTTCCTGTTCAAGCTCTGTCACCTTGGCTTGGAGCTCTTTAATGGTGTTGTTCCTTGTTTTGATTTGTAGAATTGTGGTTTCTTTGAATTCCTTCATAGATTTAAGTTCTTCTTGCAAGGACTCTATCACTTTCCATACTGCAGAATTGTCAATGTTTTCATGTGTTTCTGTTGGTGTGTGGTCATCCGAATTGGATGAGCTAGGGTGGTTCTGCTTTGTTGGAGTCATAATTCCTTGATTTCTATTTTTTTTTTTTACCTTTTGCCATTGGATGCATTTAGCTGTCTGTTTTCTGTGCTTGGAACCACAGTGGATGATTTGGTGCAGGGGAGTTACTTGGCTCTCTGTCGTTGCTTACAGGGGGATTTCAAGGTCACTGTGATTTTAATGGCCAGAGGCACTGTGATCTGGTGCAGCCTATTCCCAGGTTGTGAGTAATGGACCAGGATTGTTTCACTGCTCCCAATTCAGACTTCTCTATGTTGCACTCTGAGTTATCAGCCTGTAATGGTTCTGATGGTATGGGCCTGTTTGCCCAGGCACAGATTCTGTGGGCTTTGTTTGTCGTCCCGGAGGCTGACAGGGTCTGGCTCCACACCTGATATGTCTGGATTTTCCAGGATACAGCTATGGTCCCGATTTCTGGTTTCTCTCTAGTCTTCTCGCCACAGGGCTGGACCCTGTGCCTGATTCCCTTCCTGTCTGCGCCGCCACGGGTCCCGTGGGTACCCCAAGCCCCGGATCCTCCGGCTGCCTGAGTGCACCTCTCGTCCCAGCAGCTCCGCCATGGGTGCACGGACCCCTGGCCCCACCCACGCCTGTCTCTCTCCCCAGATGACCTGCCGTGGACTGGCGGGGATTTGGCCCTGCCAGTAGTGTTCCCTCCCCCGTCTTAACCTTTCATTAAGGAAATTTCTGTTTGCAACAGCCGAAGCCATCACAGAAAACCACAACCAATCATAATAATGCAGAGTTGTGGCTTTCAGTCCCAATGAATACATCCACAATAACACTCCATCACCTGAAGGTCAGGGAATGCTGCAGAAGAAGGTGTGAAAACATTGCAGTAGCCAGAGGATCAAGAAGTTTTCTGTGAGATTGTGTTTCTTAGCAATATCAGAAGCATATATCATAAAGTCTCATGAACATGACTGTCCAACTGTAAGCTGAACAAGGATGACATCAGTGGACATGTCAAAGTGGACAGGGAAACATCCATGAATCTTCAACCCTACACAAGGAAAAGAGGTGACTGAAGAAAGCTGGGAACAAGGGGAGGAAGTTTCTAAACAGGTTCTATTTAGAAATGTACATACATACATGCATACATATTCTTCTATATAAGAATCATATGCAATAAAAATTAATGGAAAAGGAGGCCTAATTGTGAAGGACAGTGGGGAAGGGTTTACGGCAGAGGTTAAATAGAGGAAAAGGAAGGGAGAAATATAATTATAATCTCAAAAAATATAATTTAAAAAGAGATATTAAATGTTACATTTTTACTTAGGACTATTTGGCTGGGTTTAAATTTTGTCAAATAAAATTTTCTGGGAAAAGTGATATTTTACATTAGATTTTTATTATACATATTCATTGATACTTTATTTTTGCTTCCTTAATTGACAAATCAGATTGTTAGATTCTTCTCTTATACTGGAACGTATGCAACAGTGAGGGACAACAAATGTTAAATGCAACTTACCAGGTCCAGCAAGGATGAAGGTCTTACTGAAGACTGTTATACTTATCTTTGCATCATCTGAGGCCAATAGGGCTGTGAGTGACCTTACTGCTCCTGTGGAAGGTCCTTGAAATACGATAGTAACTCTAATTTCAGCCCTTCTTTTTTGCCAGAAATTTCCTGGCTCTCCATCAACTAGCTGCTTTCTTCACAGTCAGGGGAGTTTGTCATCATGACAGCTACAGATATTTTAAATGTTTCATGCCTGCTCCTAGAGACTTCAATCTAGACAGGAGACATTATTCCAGGAGCAGAAACTGCTGCAGGTGTGCCATTGCTGCAGAACTTCTGTTTCTATTCCAAGGAACTACAGCCCAACAGTGGGAGGGAAAGGAGGCTCTTTCACTGCACGCAACCTCAATGACTCTAGACAAGCCTTTTTGCAGATAACACTCTGAGATGACCTTCTAAATGACTCAACCCAGAAGACCAGGCCATTTTGAAGCTAAAGTGAGAGAGGCACATCTCCTGCACCGCACCCATGCCAGCAGGGACAGCTGGGTGAAACTAAGCAAGAGGATTGGCTATTTGAGAGACCTTCACACTCTTCTCTAGCTAGTGCAGACTTCAATGGTGTACCTATCTATGACCACAACCTAGGTCCTGATAACCTTCATTCCCATGATTTTGTTATGTGCTGGCGAGTACCCCTTCTCACAAGCTGAGTAAAATGAAGTGGTAAGTAACACAAAGAATAGGTAACTTCCGGGTCTCTCAGCCCAGTTACACCCACAAGGCCCACCTAGAAGGTGGCTACCGAGTTCCAGAGAGAGTTTGAGCACAAATATATGGCGAGCTGAGGAACTGTTGATAGCAAGGGACAGTGAAGAAGTAAGACCCCACACCAGCCATAACACTAACTGTTGGGATTACTGCCAGGAGCCACTTAGAGTCAGCTTGTAGAGCATCTGCTATCTGAGGGTCAATGGTGCTTAAAACTGAACTCTGTAGAAGTACTGGTGGAGGTCTTATGGAACCCAGTTCTGTCAGCTACAACCCTGAGAGCTAGCAATCACTGACACTGTTCATGCCTGTCCATGCTTTCATTCAGGTAAAAAAGGAACTCCTAAGCTGGGCATGGTGGCCCACGCCTTTAATACCAGCACTCGGGAGGCAGAGGCAGGCAGATCTCTGTGAGTTCAAGGCCAGCCTGGTCTACAAAGTGAGTCCAGGACAGTCAAGGACACACAGAGAAACCCTGCCTCAAAAAAATCATAGGGCTCAATCTTGAGCCCTATGATTCTGTCTTTAGAGTCAAGGATAGATGAAAAGGGTTATGGAATCTCTCTCTGTGACTAAAGAAATTGGCTGAGGCCATGTGTGTATCAGGAGTGTCTCTTCATGGAGCCCTAGAGAGGCCATTGCATAAAGCTGTGAAAGTGAAGTCTGGATTGCCTTGGAGATGTCAAAATGTTGGAGATGCAGGAGCTGTGAGATACTTGCCAAGGAGAGATGCTAACAGAGTGAAACCAGCCCAAAAGAGAGAAGTGTGCTGCAGTCAAGAAAGATAAAAGAAGTTGGAGAGCTGAATTGCACTTTGCTATCAGACATGGTGATGTAGAATGTGGAGTTTGCTCAGCTGATTTTCAGTCTTGTTTTGGTCCAACATTTCCTCACTATTATCTTTCTGTATGTTTGGGAATGATAATGTGTATTCTATGCCATTATATATCAGAAGTATATGATCTGCTTTTTGATTTTGATTTCATAGGGGATTACAGTTAAGAGATTGTATTTAAGAGATTTTGAGCTTTTAAACAGAGTTGAGACTATTATAGACTTTGTAGACTTTTAAAGTTGGAAGAATGCATTTTGCATTATGTTATGACTACAAGCCTATGAGGGCCAGAGAGTGGAATGTGGTGGTTTGACTAGAAATGCCCCCATAGATTCATGTGATTGAAGGCTTGGACCACGAGAAGTGGCACTATTAGTAGGTGTGGCCTTATTAGAAGAAGTGTGTCACTATGGAGGCAGGCTTTGAGGTTTCATGTGCTTAAGCTTGGCCTAGTCTAACAGTCTCCTTCTGCTGCCTGAGGATCAAGATGCTTCATTTCTAGCACCATGCCTGCCTGTATGCTGCTATACTTCTTTCCATAAAGAGAATGGACTAAACTACTGAAACTCTAAGCAATCCCCAGTTAACTCTTTCTGTAAGAGTTGCCATGGTCATGGTGTCTCTTCATATCAATAATACCCTGGCTAAGACTTTATCTAACTGTCTATCTATCTATCTATCTATCTATCTATCTATCTATCTATCTATCTATTTATCTATCTGTCTGTCTATTATCTATCATCTGTCTGTCTATCTATCCATCTATCTGTCTGTCTGTCTGTCTGTCTGTCTGCCTATTATCTATCATCTGTTTATCTATCTATCAATCTATATATCTGTCTATCATCTATCTGTCTATCCATACATCCATATCCCTGTCATCTGCATCTCTATCTTCTCTACCTTTTTCTCCCCAAATCTTTCAGGACCCTAAGCTTGTCCACATATTAATCCTTGTGTCAGCCATATATTTTAATAAGTATAATTCAACCCTAGTATTTCTAATATCTGAATCCATTTTCTAGCCTGTGATTGAAATATAACCAACCTAATTTTGTCATTAAAAGTTGAACAGCTTCTCTGTTCTGTTCTTTTAAATCCTGACATCTTTGGTAATTAGATTGCTGGTTATCATTGTTATGGTCATGATCCTGTAATTGCAACGGCTCCATTCCTGCCTTCCAGCATCCTTTACTTACAAGAATCTAAACAATCCAACTAGCAAATGGGCTAATGAAATTAATGGGCAGTTCACAAAAGATTAAATAAAAATGGCCAATTACATATGAAAACAAAGTTTAACCTCACTAGCCATTCATGAAATTGGAACAAAACTACCTTGTGATTCTACCTTATACATAATATACTTATACATGAAGAGGGGCAGTAACTAAGAAAACAAATAAATAATGCTTGTGAGAATGTGGACATTTGCTCATGGGAACACAAAACAGTATAGACATTATGGGAGTCAGTTTGAAAGTTGGTATAAAACCTAAAAGAAGACCCATTTTGGGGGGAAGGGGAAGTGTTCCTGTTTGATAAGCCTGATGATTTGAGATCAATCCCTAGAATCTCCATGGAAATAGAACTGACTCAAGCAAGTTGTCCTCTGGCCTCCACAGGAGCATCATGGCCTGCCTGCAACTGCACTCAAACGCACACACACACACACACACACACACACACACACACACACACACACACATAAAATAACTAACAAAATGACATTAAATGTATATCTACCATGTAAACTGTCATAGAAGGACTCCAAGTAAGCATGTCACAGAGGTACTTGCATATCAGTGTTTACTACAGTATTATTCACAATAGCTAAGTTATGAAACAATGCTAGGTCTCCAAAAACAGAGGAATTGGTAATGAAAATGCAGTAGTTACATATACACTGTGGAAATTTATAATCCCTAAAGCACAAAGTTATATTGTTTGCAGGAAAAAAATGGGTACAATGAAATGCATACTCATATTAAGAGAACTAAGTTAAACTTAGAAACAAAAATTTCTTTGCCTGTCTCATTTATGATTCCCAGAATTTTTACAGACCATGAAGTCCTATATGTATATATTATGTAAATGTGGAATAGAACTATCTAGATCAGTGTTCTCACCCTTCCTAATGCTGGGACCCATTAATACAGTTCCTCATGTTGTGGTGACTTCCAACCATAAAAGTATTGTGTCGCTACTTCAGAACTGTAGTGTTGCTACTGTTATGAACTGTAATGTAAGTATCTGATATATGGTATATATATGACATGTGACGCCTGTGAAAAGGTCATTTGACTCCCAAGGGAGTTGTGACCCACAGCTGAAGAACCACTGGTCTGAGAGTGAAGAGGACTAACTGGGGAGAATAACAGCAGGGAAAGGAAGGATACAGCAGTAGCCTCAAATGACTAAAACTTTCAACCCTACCTCCTATTTGTGAGATTATTTAAATGCAGCCATGGGCAGACAAAAGGCAGAATGAAACAGGATTGGTCTGGACATGTTTATTCATGACAAAGGTACAATTTTGTCACCCATGGTTTGCCAAAATGACTACAGAAGATGGAAATGACTCCACTGCTCCGCAAGGGATGCTGGGTAGTGTAGTCTTTCAGCAGAAAACTATCATTCCTATCTCAGAAATGATTTTTTTTAAAAAAATGCAGATCAGGGAGTTAGAGCAATTTTTGCTGAGGGGGTTGGTCTCTATCAGAGGGGATAGTTGTGGGTGCTTTGAAGAGGGCTGGTCCTCTGCTAATGTAGCAGGGAGAGTCTTAACTTAATCAGCTGTGATGGATCAAGTGATTGCCATTCTGTGTTCCTGAAGAGACTTGGGAAATAATTATTAAAGGGTTGCATGACAATGATATGGTTACATAGTAGAACTGAGAGATTTTCTGGGAAGGATCAGGGAGGGAGAGGAGCAGGGGTGGGAGAGATAGAGGGGATTAATGAGAGAAAGTGAAAGTGGGCAGAGAGTTGATTCAGGGTAACAGTGGCTCATCTCATTGCCAAGACTTTTATACCAAAGTGAGTTAGCAGAAGTAGCAGAGGGCTACAAGGCATCAAAGGGAGGGGAAGAAAAAATATAAGACAATTGTAAAAAATTGTATCTGGGCCTGGGTAAAAGGAATGAGGGTCTCTTTCAGCCAGAGTTTCTCCACAGCAATTCTAAAAGGTCTTTTGCTGATGTAACAGGGAAAAAAAGGAGGTGCTGTAGGGTGAGAACTATTGGGAGAACTTATGTGGACCATTTTGTTTGGGTGTAGGTTGAAAAGTAGAACAGTTAAAAAACAGGCTAAAATCATAAGTATGAGAATAATAAGGAGAAAAGGAGTGATCTAGGGGTGGACCAAGAGAGGGAGGGAACCAGAAGCCCATTCGTAGGAGGAGGCTTGTGGTTGAAGTTTTCATCTGGCCCAGTCTCTAGACCTCATTTCAAACCTGTTAGGATTTGTTGGCCTGGAAACATGTTTACAGAGGAGAGCACAGGTCCCATTCCAGTAGTCAGATCTACTCCTTTTTAATTTTGGAACATTGCGGCAGTCAAGGAGTCGAACTGATCCTGAAGGATATTAAGCTGATCAGAGTTGGTGAGACAGAGAGGTTAACTGACACAAAGAAGGCTTTAGGCCAGCTGTTTTAATTCTGAGTCTCCCCATATGTTCAAACTGTAAAGAACAGGATAAGTTGGATGGCTCATGGCCCATTGGTTCCCTTTTAAAGGTCACTTGAGCTGCATTTAGAGATTTGGGGTCATGAATCTCAGTAATTGCTTCAATGCTGACAGAAGGGCAAAGAAGAGAGCAGCAGTTAGAGTGCCTCAGAAGAGGGTCCATCTCAGGGGCCATGATAAAGCTTAACATGTGGCAAAGATCCAGAACATAAATTAGGAAGGAATAACTGTAGAGTTTTGTGGGGAACATTAAGAGACAAAGTTACATGAAGGAAAATTTTACATAAATTTAACATAAAGTTAAATGTAATTATACAACTGACTGAACCATGCATTTATAATTAATTATATTGTAATTAGGTATTGCAAATAGCTACTGTAGTATCCTTAATTTCCTGGCTCTTACTCTCCCCTGTTAGTCTTCTTTACCTCCTAGACTACCAGTTCTTAATCTCTGGGTCACAATAATACAATAATCACATGTACTGTAATTAGACTCTTGATAAGAAACAAATGCCTAGACACAGACAACCAGAATGCTTGCTTTTTAAATTTACCCCATAAAAATTCTTTACAACATTTTCATTCAATACACTCAACAAACAAACTAGCATGACTGATAAAAGTCAGTCATGTCAAATTTTTAATAAATAATATATCAGACTGTCTTAACAGAGAGGGATAAAGTTAACCTTTTACCCTTTTGTTGACAAATCTCTAGGTCACCACATAGTGACAGCAGTAAGAAAGTCTCCATTCCATTTTAAAATAGATTGGTTGTTTGGAGGCATAATTTGCAAAGCCAGATAATCAAATTAAATGAACTTTAACAGATAATGGCTTTTGGAATTTCTTTAAAACACACACACACAAACATTACTATCTGTCTTAGACAATGTTCTATGGATTTATTCTATGGGCACCATGACCATGTCAACTCATAAAAGAACCCATTAAATTAGGGCCTGTTTACAGTTCAGAGGTTTAGCTCATTCTCTTCTTGGTGAGAAGGATGGTGGTATGCAGGCAGACATGATGCTGGAGAAGAACTTGAGAGGTCTATATCCAGATTCACAGGCAGCAGGGTGAGAGAGCCACTGGGCCTGACTTGGGCTTTTGAAACCTTAAAGCCCACCATCCTGTAACACACTTCCTTTAACATGGCTACACTTATTTCAACAAGCCCACACCTCTTAATCCTTCTCAAATAGTGCCAGTCTTTTTTTTTCTCTCTCTCATATATTACATTCTTGTTGGAGAAAGGTCTTATGCACGGTATTTTGATGCTGATCTCAATGTTCTGCAATCTGGTTTACTTTCTTACCTGAGGCGTTCTTTGATTGGGTAATAAAGGTTGCTGATGGCCACTTAGCTGGACATGAGTTGCCAGATGAAGCCTCTCTGATGACAATTAAGCAAGGCTTCTGTCTATGAATATAGCAGAATATCATTATTAATAATTTTATTGAGTTTTTGTTGTTGTTGCTGTTGTTTGGCAGTGGTGTTTAGTTCTATCCTAGGTGTCTGGGTTACAGACACAGAACAGCCTTTGGGTATATGCCCAGGATTGGTATAACTGGGTCTTGAGATAGGCCGATTTCCAGTTTCCCAGTTTCTATGGTTCCTGTCATTCTAGGTAGTATCAGGGATGGGATCCCTCTCATGGCATAGTTCTCAAGCTGGATTAGTTATTGGTTGGCCACTATCACAATTTCTGTGCCACCACAGTAGATGTTATAGGCAGGATAAATTGTAGGTTGTAGGTTTTGAGATTGGGTTGGTGTCCCAGTCCCTCCACTTTCTGAAATCTTGCCTGGTTACAGGAGATGGCCAGTTCAGACTTCTTATCTCCTTCCACTAAGAGTCTTAGTTAGGGTCACCCTTATAGATTCCTGGGACTTTCCATTGCACTAGCTTTCTATCTTGCTCCCAAGCATCCCCCAATTCAGTTGTCTCTCCCAGTATTCCCTCCCTCAATCTTCCCCCAACCTCATCCCTCCTGTTCTCATCCCTACCCACATTCAGGCTACCCTCAGCATCTGTTTCTTCTTCCCAGGGAGATTCATGCATCCCACCCTGGATTCTACTTGTTACTTAACCTCTCTACATTTGGATTGTAGCATGATTTTTTTCATTTACTTTATAGCTAATTTCCATTTATAGGCAAATATATACAATGTTTGTCTTTCTGGGTTTGGGTTGCTTCACTCAGGATAATTTTTTTCTAGTTCCATCCATTTGTCTACCAATTTCATGATTTTTAAATAGCCAAGAGTAATATTCAATTTGTGTAAACGTACCACATTTTCTTTAACCATTCTTCAGTTGAGGGAAATCTAAGTTGCTTCTAGTTTCTAGCTATTATTAATAAAGTAGTTATGAAGATAGTTAAGTAACTATCCTTATGGTAGCGTGGAACAGCCTTTGGGTATATGCCTGGGATTGGTATAACTGGGTCTTGAGGTAGGCCAATTCCCAGTTTCCCAAGAAACTACTATATTTATTTTCATAAAGGCTGTACATGTGATCACTTCCACTGGCAATGGAGGAGTGCTCCCCTTGTTCCACTTCCTTGCCAGCATGAACTGTCAGTTGTGTTTTTGATCTTAGCCATTCTGACAGATGTAAGGTGGAATCTCATGGTCAAAGTCATTTTGATTTGCATTTCCCTGATGGTTATGGATTTAAACATTTCTTTAAATGCTTCTCAGCCATTTGAGATTCCTCTGTGTTGCTCTGTTTCTGGTGAAGAATTCTGACCTTGTCCTGAATAAAGCCAGAATTGCATGCTTCTCCAACGGAAAGCCCAAGCTCAGTCAGTTTGCAGGTAGAAAAGGATGAAACACGGGATATGCGATCCATCCAATGCCACAAGATACTCCAGACAGGCAGGAGTAAGAATTTTCTCCATAGCTGGCAAGTATTACAACTCTCTTAGATAAGCAAGCAGGGGGGGATAAGGTAGCCCTAACTCTCTGTGTCATGCAGCAGAGAGTTACTGCTCTTTTAGCTAAGCTGCCAGTGTGGGCTGGGCAGCTTCAAGGAGCTTGGAGCTCCTAGACTGAGCCAAGTGATCTCAGGAGTTCAGCTTGGTTCGAGTGGATCTGAAGGCGGCTACAGGAACAGCCAGCAATAGGCTGCTGCCACAGATGACCACTACAATGAGCGGTGTGAGTACATAGCAACTGGGGCAGGTGGTGGTTGTGGTGGTGTCAGAAGCTAGGGTCTTTTGGATCCAAACCAAGTGAATAGGAGGATTCAAAGGAAAGGTGGGACCCTACATGTTCTGGCTGTTGCGACTTGTACCTGAGCATCAGATATCCGCCATAGGTGGGAGTAGGGGCATGGTGGGGTGTGGCATGGACAGGAGTGCCTGTGGGGAGGGTCTTTGGAGTCTGAACCAAGGGTGTGGGAGGCTGCTTAGTGAGGGTGGGGCTCTTACCTGTTCTGAGTGGTGTGGCTGGGGTAGGGGGTATCACTGGCTTGAGTCTTTGGGCTCAGAACCAAGGGAGTGAGGGAGTGAGAAGGTTCAGACAGCAAGTAGGACTCTTATGTGTTCTGGCAGACATGGTCTACACCTGAGCAGAGGACGTCCAATAGTGAAATTCTTTGGTTACTAAGCATTCAAATATATGAGTCTATTGGGACCATTCTCATCTAATCCACAACATTGCCAAAGCCTGTATACTTATAAGATGCAAGACTACAGGCACTGGCCCTAAACCTCTCTGTCTGGGTAGAGACTACATTATATTCTCAAAGCACTGCAGGTGAGGCTGGTTTAGAATGACTCTCTTTCACCTAATTCATGTCCTCATGAAGAGTATAAAGGCCAGGGATATCACTTAACAGAATCATTTCTTGATGCTACAGACATAAAACCAACTGTCAAAGATTTTGCTTGCATATCAGAATAATTCCCATAAATCTGGGAGTTTAATGAGAGAATATCTAGCACCCTCCTTTAATGAAGGATCATGGATGATTCGGATATAGACACTGAAATTAGCATTTGCTAAGAGGAAGAGCTGAATCTTCAAGGTAAGGAACATGATCAATAGAACTGGCATGCAGTTCCCATACCAGTAGTGTGACAGGCTTAGGTATAAGGTTCTCTTCACAGCAAAAGTTTTCCCAACTCAGTTTCTCCAACTAGCTAAAGCTTAACAAAGATAGGAAAGATATCACAGTTTTTGATATGACTCAGTTTCTTCAAATAGCCAAAGGTTACAAAAGTTAGCAAAATGCCTGTATAGATCATTGTAACCTGAGGAATTTATAAACCTCAATCAAACATATGTTGTTTCTAAGTCTTATTTTCCATAAACCGTATTCATGGCTGTGTTTTCATCTGTTTATCTTTCATCCTTAGGGTAAAAATCATCATACAAAAGCTCACTCTAATTCAAAATATCTTGGAGACCTGATGTTGCCTTATTGTAAGGAAGATAAAATAAAACAAACCAGCTTATCCTACGTGACCACCTTAACTACGTTGATAGTGAAAGCATTTGTCATGTCTTCCCATAGTAAAGATGGTGGCCTAGCCACATGGTTGTTATTTACTCCAAAGTGAGCCCATCTGGAAACAAAGGCTCAATCCAAGTTATATTTATGGTGTGCTTTAGCAAATTAAGATTACCTATACATAGATTTTAAACTATTAACCCTTTCTGTTATAGATTTAAGCTAACTCTTTGTTTGGAATTTTATAAACTTTTAAAACCACACTTGCAAATGTGGTACAGTCCCTTTTAATCACACAGATTCTGAGATAAAGTTTGTACTTGAGAAAAGCTTTAGAAAATATGAGGGGAAGTATTTTTTCCTATATTTTTTATTTCTTCAAGTTACATCTCAATCGAAGTCCCCTCACTATTCCCCCCTCCAGTCCCACCCTCCCACCCTCAACCCCTCATCCTCTTCCCTTTTTTTTAAGTTTAAGGTATATCTTATTTCCCCCTACAGTTTCCTCTTTCAGTCCAACAAATGGCTCTTTCTCTTATAATAATAAATACCATACAAAACAACAGAGGTAATTAGGCCACAGTTATGAGGGTTATATGGCTTAACGTACATTCCCAATGTCCAGTCCATATGTATTTGGCACCTGACTTTAACATTCTACTATCTAAACATCTCCATGAGTTTAAAGTTCTATATCTAACTCAACATTCATACTAACTTGCAACACAATTTTAAAAGCATCTTCTTAGATCTATAACACTCTCTTAACTCCTAAACAACTCAAAATTTAATTATGAGACTCTAGCTATCTGTTCTTCAACCACCTCAGAGACCTGAGAGGGATAAATATATCTGATTTTATAGGAAGTACAGGGCCTGCAGCTTCCCAAACAAAGAAATGACATACCTGTGGCTGCCTGGACAGTTCCCATTTTCTCTCCATACATTACAGCATCGATCTTCAGTCATTTGGCCCGGTTTCTCTGACAGACATTGATTGTAGAGCAGGGGTTATGAGGGACTTGCCTACCCTGTCTTGGCAGAGCTAGGCTGTCGACTTACCTGCTTCCAGGTTTTGTCCTTATTGGACAGCATTCTGTCTACAGTTGAAGAAAGGGGCTTTTCCTACCAAGAGATAGGCTTGCGACTAATTCAATCATCTCCCACTGGAGATTCTTTGATGTTCATCTTCTACTTGGGGTAGAATAGGGGGTGCTGTCAGGAGTTGATATGTCTCGATATAAAAAAACTAAAGTTACAAAAACATCTTTGAATGGCATATTCTGCAGATCTCTTGAGGTTTTTGAAGAGGCCCTATCTATCTCAAGATGTTGCTTGTCTCTTAGCAGCTTTATTTCTGATTAGCTTAGAAAATAACTATAATAGGCTGTCATAGTACCTAACAAAATGACCGGCTTGCATAACTGTTAGTTAGCATCTCTTAATTATCCTAAGCAGCTTATGACAATTAGTAGTAAAAGGCCGAAACATCACATTTCATTTTTTTTCTTTACCTCCTAACCCTTCCATCCCATTTCTCTGGGGTGGGGTGTCCTTATATAACAGTCCCTCATTCTCAGTTGAGAGGTGAGGGGAAGTATTTAGTGAGTAAAACATCTGTGATTTCACCTTGTCATTTTTAAAGATAGTAAATGAAACCAGAGAAATAGAGGGGTTGTACTTAGAAAGTTAATCAAACCAAGCAAAGTAGCCAGCTTTTTTAATGGAGTGTGTAGGGGCTGATAGGTTAATATAAGTTAGATTTAGTGAATACCTAAGTTTCTGATACAGTCTCTTAATTCGGGGCATGAAGATCAACTGCTGTGAGCAATTAGCTTATCAGCTTATGGATGAAGTCAGGTGAAATGAGGGGAGTCTCTTTGGACTGAAAAACAAGGTTGAAGCCAGGTGAAACAAGGAAAGACTTTATGACCTGGCATTGCTTTCAACTGCTAAGTGGGCAGAGCCCAAATTAAGCTGAAGCAGGTGGAACAAGGAGTGATCCTATTTAAGGACAAGTGGATGAGCCCAGAGAGCTGCGTGCTAAGGCCCCCGATATGAGAGAGCTCCGAGAGTCCTGCTGGAGAAAGTTCTGGTAGACCAATGGCCAGATCTCCCTGAGGCAGAAGGAAGCTGGTGAGCAGAGAAAGCCTCGGCAAGACAGCAAAAGGCCAAGGACTAAACCCTGTGGCTCAGCTTTTGCCTAGAGGGGTTTGACCTGTCCGAACAGTGGCCTGAACGGAACTGTGGCCAGCTTTAAAGACTGAGGCAGAACGGCAGAGTTGCTGATACGAAGGAAGTAAGGTGGCCTACAGACGCTGAGGTCTCCCAGAGAGAAGAAAGCCTCAAGCCTTATTTAAAGTGAGACTTCGATAGCCAATTTACCCTGACGAACCTGCGTCTGAGAGATCCAGAAAAAGGACTGCTAAGTGCGTTAAAGAGTCTACCCCCAAGACTGGTTTCCTGACGACTGAGGACCTGCCCCAGAGACTGTATCATTCTAAAAGGTTATGAAAATAGTTGTTATGATTATCAATAGGTTTAGTGGATAGGTTAAAGGGGTTGTAGGAATTTATAGGATTAATAGTTAAGAAATTGTTGGTGTTTGTTATAAGTGAATTTAGTAATAAATAAGTGTTAAATAATAACATAAAAGTTCAGTTACAGGAGTGGAAACTTTTTTTTATCCATACCCAAAAGGCATTTGAATCTCTGTAAGACTACACCCAGTTATCTACAAATCCATTTTTGTGTGTGTCTGCAAATGGGGCAGATCATCTGAAATGCTTTTACCTGTTAGCTTTTAAGGACACAAGGAGGATTTTCCAGTCTTGGAGAGGCAAAAAGACAAGGAAACCAAAAACATAAGGAAAAGAGGAATAAAGCAAAAGAGTTCTATGCTATCTCATTTAGGAATAGATACAAGATTGCCCATCAGAAATGAGTGCGGGGGTTCTGACTCTGGGTGGGGTTGCAAACCAGAGTCAGGAGAAGAATTAAAATGACATCTGAGTTATATGCGGGAGAGGCCCTTGGATATTACCATTCCCTCTTAGGAATTTATCTAAATCAGTTTTGATATTAGAAATCTGTAGAAAAGTGGAGGCCTGGGGGAGGGACTAGGAGGATAGGATGGAGGGGTAACTGAGGTCAGAATGTTATTGATGAGAAAATAAATAAGTAGGTAAAACGTTTCAAATTTGGGCCAGCAGTGGCTTTTTATTCAATGTATATTAAAGCCAGAGTTTGAGCAATAGGTAAACAAGTGAACTCAGTATGAGGTCTCCTAAACGGAACTTTTTAGATTAGCATGAAGCCATGCTGAGGGTATGCACTTTGGAATGGAGAATTTGGAACCCACGGTGGGTCAAGTTAAAAACAGTAGTCAATATCCAGTCAGTTAGAGCTTCCTCTATGTCTTGAAATGAACAAACAGGCCTGGAAATTAAGGGGTGTCCCTAACTGTTATAATTCAAGAAGGGTTAAAAATCAGAATTCTCCAGCAAACTTTCTCACATGAAAGCCTCCAGTGTGTTTGACCCAGCATATTTTAAGACAGACAGAAGAAAGCTCCAGTGGGCTCCCAGACCTAACTAGGGCACTCGGAGTGAGGCCCAATGAATTACCTTGTCCCCGTGTTTTGCTACTTTTCATGCATGTTCTGGTCAAATATAGTGTAGCCTCATAACTACAAGGTCAGTCTGTCAGGATGAGACAGTAAGATGAGAGACGAAGGAGACAGAAAGAAAAGGCTGCCTAAGAGAAACAGTGGTACTGGGCCCTTAGAGCCAGGGAGGTTTGTACGTGGGTGGACAGGCTTGAGCTGCTAGTAGGCTCGATTTGCCATCCTGGGTCTTCAACACCATGTTAGATTATTTGAAAACAGCTGTAGAGAGACGGAAGGTAGAAAGAAAGAGTGGTTTGGTCAGACTTGACCTTAGATGCGTTCACGTTGATTCACAGCAAGGGACATTTTTATTACCTGTGTGGTCTGGTCAAGATGGCCAAAATGCCTCTATGCCAGTGGTTCTTAATCTTCCTAATGTCGACACCCTTTAATACAGCTCCTCAAGTTGTGCTGACCCCCAACCATAAAGTTATTTTCATTGCTAATTCGTAACTGTAATTTTGCTGCAATTATGAATCGTATTGTAAAAATCCTGTGTTTTCTGAAGGTCTTAGGCGTCTCCTGTGAAAGAGGGTCAAAGCTTCCAGCTGACAGAGTGTTAGGCCAGTGAAAGAATGCATGAAACATATAAAATATAGCTGTGCAAAGCTTTTTAAAAGAACTTTTAAGACCCTGGTTTGTGAGCAAACTATCTATTTCTTATGTTTTTAGACTCATTCCCAATGTGATTTATTTTTCCTAATTCCCACTAGAATAATTTCCAGACTTTTAAGCCATGTGATCTATAATCCAACCTCCACCCTTCACCAATTCCTAAATGGATAAAACAAATGCCTGGCAACATATCCCTATAGCTTTCACCTTATTCTGTTCAGTCCGTTCATTGGATGAGAGCCAGAAGAAACTATGGCCACAGTAGAAGCAATTTGATTAGAGTAATGAGAAAATGTGTGGAAAAGCCAGAAGTGACTTCCAGGTTCCCCACTCAGTCTTCTTTTCATTGATAGATATGAGACAGCTTCAATGACTCCGATTTATAAAAGGTTCTTTCCTGACAAGTACTCAGAAATTAGCTTGGATAGAATCATAAAGAATAGTGTTAAGCAACTGTGTTTCTCCTTCCCACCCTCCTGACCTTTAGATTTCATGCTGAGTGATTTCCTGGATGCAGGTCCTACCATAGCAAATACATTTTTTTTCCCCAGTAAAAGTCGTTAACTTGTTCTGCCTTTTGATTTCATCATGGAGTCATAGGTTTAAAAGCCCCTTGAGGAACTGATAAATGTCTCAGACATTTCAAAGATGTTCTGGGTCAAATTATCATTTAGAAAGAGGACACTTAAATTAGAGGTGCATAAAAGAGTGGAAAATCAACTGATTTAGTCCCTGAAGTAAGTGGGGATGTCTCAGTTATATGAAGCATCAGGTCAGGGCTCTCTGGAGATTTTGTACTGATATATGATTTCAGTGTCCCTGAAAATCAAACCTTTACAGATGACCTAATTTAGTTATAAAAATAATTGCTGAAAAGGGCAGTATTCTTCTTGCATTAGACAAAAGCATAGGCTTTTCCTACTCATGAGTTTACTTGATCCACTTAGAAAGTGGATGGCTTCCCTGTTACTGAGGACTTATTTCCTCTTTCTCATTTTCTTTTCTTTCTTCAAATGCTGTTCAACATTCAACTTCTAAGTTCACAAGCTCAGGTCACCATGAAAGGTTCTTGCCTAGAATTCTACCTCTCGGGGCTAAAACAGGAAGGTTACTGTGAGTTACAAAGCCTGGGTTACATAATGAACTCCAGGCTATCTTAGATTTCATTGTGAGATGTTTCAAATAATCTTAAATTAGCTGGGCATGGTGACAAATGCCTTTAACTCCAGCAGGGAAGACAGGCAGGTCTCTTTGAATTTGAAAGTTACCTGGTCTGCACAGAGTTCCCGACCAGGTAGTGTAAGAGTAGAAAACACATGCATACACACACACACACACACACACACACACACACACACACACACACACACAAATGCACTCACGAGAAATAGAATCTCTGGTCTGGGTGGACACCCAAAATTCCAGGTGGGTTGGTTCAATCAATTTGCTTAAATCAGAATGTGGGTTCACCTGAAGCCAAGCTAAAGAGATAGATAGAATAACAAGATTTTAAAAAGATGTTATACTTTCTCTTCTGGAATGCCTGCCTCAATGCAGAAAGTTGCAGGCACCAGCTACATAGGGGTCATAATTCTTTCCAAAAAAGCAAAGCGTTTTCTTTTGTTCTTTCTCTTTTCTATTCATGCCCCACTCCTGCCCCCAACATACTACAGTTCCTCACACAAAGTTTCATTCCTTGCCATGTGGCTGCATATAAGCCATATGTCTGTCCTCCATGTGAGCTTGAATGCCATGGCTTTCCCCTTCTCTTCTCCCTTCTCATCCTTTGAGCTGCAGTTGAAGTTCCAGCTTGTCTGTCCTATGGCTTTTCTTCTAACCTCTAATAAAATTGGTGCTGTGCTGCCATTTAAGTTGATTCTTTTAAAAAAATATTTATTTATGCCTTCCGGTTACATCTCCATCACAGTGTCTTCTTTCCACCCCTCCCAGTCCTGCCCTCCCACCCTCTATCCCCTAGCCCTTCCATCCCACTCCTCTGGAGTGGAGTGTCCCTACGTATCAGTCCCCCACCCCAGTTCAGCAGTCATATGAGGGCCAAGAGCCTCCTCATACACTGGGGGCCTACAAGGCAGCACCATTAGGGAGAAGTGTCTCATTAATAGGAAACAAAGTTGTGGGGATCCAAGATGGCGGCGGCCGGCGCGGACTTATTTTGATTTTGGGTTAACAATCACAAGGCAGCAAGTGTTCCAGGATGCTGTACAAAGGGCACGACACCTTCTAAATCTCACCCAGCTACACAGGGACCATGGAAGATGCCTGGGCAGGATGCCCCTTTCAAATCTCGGACACGCTAGGAAGCCTCTGGACCTGGGAATCGGGATAACCCATCCCCCCAAAAGGAGAGACCCCCAGTAAGTTCCAACCTAATACCCAGCCAGCAGATTCAGAAACCACGCAGAGATAATCCCCACCCTGCTGGGCACTCCCAGGTCTCACACAGATGATCCAATTATCTAGCGAAAGGTTGCGACCCTTGGAAGTGAGTGGGAGATCCTCTGCAAAGTGCCTTCAGACCACAGATCACAGTCTGTGATGTCACTGGCCAGTTTCCAAGCCACAGGAGCAGCAAGGCTACTGCAGCTGAACTGCAGACTTACCCGCTACAGGAACCAACCCCGGGCAAACTGCGAGATATTTGAAACGGTGGTATATAGGTCTTATGTACTAGTACAGGCCCTACTGGCAGGGAATCAGAGCTTACTTGTAAACAATTCCGCCACCTGAATTAATTAGGTCCTCACCTGGGAGGCGAGACTGAATGACTCACCTTATAGGGGTGGAGTAAGGCAACTCGAATCCTACACCACAGTGCCCCCTTTGGACCCAAGTCCAGAAGACAGCAAAAAAATTCCACATGGCCAGAGGCCCCAGACAAAAAAAAAAAAAAACAAAAAACAAAAAAAAAAATCAGAGCGAAATGTCTCCAACAAAAGAAAGCAACGCTATTCCGTCCAGCCCGAACCACCTCACCACAATTGAAACAAATGAAAATGATGACAATTCTACAGTATGGAAAGTAATAAAGTCCCTTCAAAAAGAACTTAAAACTATGAAGGAATTCAAAGAAGCCACAATCTTACAAGTCAAAACAACGAATAACATCATTAAAGAGCTCCAAGCCAAGGTGACCCAGCCTGAACAGGAAAAGGATAAAGCAATGAAAGATCTCCAGACAAAAACAAGCAAACTGGAGAAGGAAATGTACAAAACGAACACTACCATTCAAGACATGAAAATAGAAATGGAAACAATAAAGAAAACACAGTCAGAGTTAAAAGAGGAAATGGAGAATCAAGAGAAGAGAACAGGAACTACGGATGTGAGTATGAAAAATAGGATGCAAGAGATGGAAGACAGGCTCTCAGGCATGAAAGATTCGATGGAAGAAATCAGGACAACATCCAAAGAAAATGAGAAAGCTAAAAAATCTCTCACCCACAACATCCAATAAATCAAGGACTCAATGAAAAGATGGAACCTAAGAATTATAGGCATAGAGGAAAGAGAAGACTCCCGACTCCATGGTCCAGGAAATATCTTCAACAAAA
>CAJQZJ010031819.1:4039196-4071893 GCA_907164525.1 Lophiomys imhausi
ATCCTTCTTCCTCTCCTATGTAGGAGTGCATAGGCTTGAGAAAAATGAGATATAGACATAGCACAGGAAGGTCCAAGAAGAAGGGGCAGATTATTGAATATGCCCTTATACCTTTGTATATTGATACAAAATTAGTAGTTTATTTGGCTAAAGTGGTATTGACCATTGTTTATTGTGCAAAAATAAGATTGTATTGGATTACATCGGTATTGATCTTTGTATATTGATACAAAATTAAGATTATATTTGGCCACAATGGTATTGACCCTTGTATATGGAGGTAATATTAAGATTGTATTGGGCTACATAGGCATTGATTTGTATATTGATACATAATTAAGAGTATATTTAACCACAATTGAATAGATCTTTGTATATTGATACAAATTTAAAGGTAACGCTTCCTAATGGTATCATACCTAGAGATACTTAAAAATAAAATGTGAAGCTCTGACCCCTTGATACCAACCGTCTAAAACGGTCTAGGATAGTTAAGTAAAACAAACTCCTAGTCATGCAAACATGTCACTTTTTTAGCTACTATGACAGTCTATCACAGATATTCTCTAAACTACCCAGTAATCAAGTTGCTAAGAGACAAGCAACATTTGCTTATCTAAATACAAGAGATGGATAGGGCATCTTCAAAAACCCCTAGAGATCTGCAGAATATGGCATTCAAAGATGTTATCTTAAATCAAGATTTTCTTTTTTTTTATATCGAGACATATCTGCGCCTGACAGCACCCCCTATTCTACTCCAAGTAGAAGATAAGCATCGAAGAACCTCCACTGTAAGATGGTTGAATTAGTGGCAAGCCTATCTCTTGGCATGAAAAAACCCCTTGCACCAACTGCAGACAGACTGCTGTCCAAAAAGGACAAAACTTGGTAGCAGGGAAGTCGACAGCCTAACTCTGCCAAGACAGGGTAGGTAAGTCCTTCATAATCCCTGCTCTACAACAAATGTCTGTCATAGAAACAGGACCCAAAGGCTGAAGACTGATGCAGGAATGTATGGAGAGAAAATGGGACCTGTCCAGGCAGTCATTGGTATGTCCTTTCTTAGTTTTGGAAGCTGCAGGCCCTGCACTTCCTATATAAGCAGATATATTTATCCCTCTCAGGTCTCTGAGGTGGTTGAAGAATAGACAGCTAGAGTCTCATAGTTAAATTTTGAGTTGTTTAGGAATCAAGAGGGTGTTATAGATCTAAGAAGATACTCTTAAAAGTGTGTTGCAAGTTAGTATGAACGTTGAGTCAGATACAGACCTTTAAATTCATGGAGATGGTTAGATAGTAGAATGTTAAAGTCAGGGGCCAAATATGTATAAACTGGACATTGGGAAGGGCTACTGGGCCATTTAACTCTCATAAATGTGGCATATTTGTATCTATTGTTTTGTATAATACTTACTGTTATAAGAGAAGGAACCATCTGTTGGACTGAAAGGGGAAACTTCTGGGGGGAAGAGGGTGGAAGGGCGGGATTGGAAGGGGGTATAGGGAGGGGTTTGTGACTGAGATGTAACTTGAAGAAAAAAAAATAAAGTATTTATAAAAAAAAAAGAAATAGGAAACAAAGTCTATGCTCCTGTTTCCTTTGGTGCATTGGTTGTAGTATAGTTATCCTGCACTATATGGCTAAAATCCGATTATAAGTGAATAGATGCCATGTGCATCTTACTGAGTCTAGGTTAGCTCACTCAGGATGAGCTTCTCTAGTTCCATCTATTTTGCTGCAAACTGCATGATTTCGTTTTTTCTGAGGGCTGAGTAGTATTCCATTGTGTAGATGTTCCATAGGTTTTTTGTTGTTGTTGTTGTTTTGTTTTGGTTTAGTTTTTTTGGTTTTTTTTTGTTTTTGTTTTTTTTTTTGTTTTTGTTTTATCCATTTCTCGGTTGAGGGACATCTGGGTTGTTTCCAGTTTCTGGCTATTACAAATAAGACAAATAAGGCTGCTATGAACATAGATGAGGAATCTTCCTTGTGATTTGGTAAGGAATCATTTGGATGTATACCTAGAAGTGGTATGGCTGTGTGTTGAGGTAGAGCTGTTCCAAGTTTTCTAAGATATCACCAGACTGGTTTCCATAGTGGTTCTGAGACTAAGAACTCCCAAAGTGGACCTGTTTTCTCCTGTATTACAAAGGCTATATTGTGAGGCCTTGTCTTAAAACAAACAAATAAAAAAATTAAAGCTCCTTTTCATTCTGAAAACTGGAACATCTACTCTTTTTTTATTATACCAATATTGCATAACAAATCACTCCTCCTTCTTTCCCACTCCACAATCTTAGAAATAACTTCATGAAACTGGGTTCAGTAGCTGGATGGAAGACTCAGCAATTACGAGTTGTGCTGCCTTTTCAGAGGACTCAAGTTCAGTTACTAGGACCCACAGTAGATAGCTCACCCCCATTTGTAACTCTAGCTCCAGAGATTTGATGCTCTCTTCTTGCCGCCAAGGGAACATGTGCATGCATCACACATACACAAATAAATTTTAAGTTTTTTTTATTTTAAAAAATGATTTTGATTAAAATATAAGTATATGCTTCTCATCTTCCTTTCCTCCCTTCAATCTCTCCCTGAGCCACTCTCAAATTGATAGCCTTTTCATTATTATTGTTACATACATATATATGTATGTATATACACAAATATATAAGAATTTCTTCAAGTGTCTCTAAGCCATTATGGATTCCTCCTTTGAGAATTCTCTGTTTAGCTCCATTCCCCCATTTTTTGATTGGATTATTTGGTTTCTTGGCATTTAATGAGTTCTTTGTAGATTTTGGATATTAGCTCTCTGTCAGATGTGGGGTTGGTGAAGATTTTTTCCCAATCTGTAGGCTGCCATTTTGTTCGAATGACAGTGTCTTTTGCCTTACAGAAGCTTTTCATTTTCATGAGGTCCCATTTATTGCTTGTTGGTCTTAGAGCCTAAGCTGTTGGTGTTCTGTTCAGGAAGTTGTCACCTATGCTGATGAGTTCGAGGCTTTTCCCCACTTTCTCTTTTATTAGATTTAGTGTGTCCGGCCTTATGTTAAGGTCTTTGATCCACTTGGACTTAAGTTTTGTACAAGGTGATAAATATGGATCTAATTTCATTCTTTTGCATGTCGACATCCAGTTGGACCAGCACCATTTGTTGAAGATGCTGTCCTTTTTCCATTGTGCGGTTTATAAAGGAGGTTTCTCATGAGAGAGAGAGAGAGAGAAAGAAAGTGTGTAACTTTAGGTTGATATAAAATAATAGTATTCCTTGAGACTTTATCAGACAACTTTAGTGTTATTTGTCCCTTGTCCCTCCTTCTCAATCTGTATTGATCCCTCTCTTTCTTTCTAAATTGGAACCTCTTCTCAATTTCTCACTTTATATCACCTGTATCCTGCTATTTTTCTTTAAAACAACCTCCATCTATGCTCCCTTTACACTTGCCTATTTTCTGTGGTTTTTCAAGGTTATGTACTCACATTTGAAGATTTGGAGTAAGGAACTTCAGATGAAAGAGAACACACAGCTTTTGTCTTTTCTGGCTCTAGGTTACCTCACTCAATATAATCTTTTCTAGATTTACCCATTTACCTGCATGTTTCATATTATTTTTAGGGATAAATAATATTCCATTGTCTATTTATACAGCATTTTATTTATCTGTTGATCTGCTGAAGGACATTTAGGTTGTTCCCATTTCCTGGCTATTGTAAATAGAGTGGTTATGAACATTGCTGATCAAGTATCTGTGAGTTACAATATCAAGCCCTCTGGGCATATGCCAAGGAATGGCAGAGCTGGGTCATATGGTATATTTAATTTTGGTTTAGCTTTGTTTTGCTTTTTGAGGGTTCTCCCCACTGATTTCCAGAGGGGCTAAACCAATATGCACTCCCAGCAACAGTAAATCAAGATCCCTCTTTCCCCAGAACCTGGCCAGCAGGTGCTGTTATTATTGCTTGTGATTGCTATAGCCATCTTGGAACTTTTCTCATTCCATATGAATTTTAGTATTTTTTTTTCTGTGAAAAGTATCATGGGAATTTTGATTGGGATGGCATTAAGGTTGTAAATTGCTTTTGGTATGGCATTCATTTTCAAAATATTAATTCTGCTCAATGAGTATAAGATGCCTTTCCATTTTCTAGTGTATTTTATTTCAATCGTTTTCTTTAGAGATTTGAAGTTTTCCTTGTGGAGGTCTTTCACCTTCATTATTTTATTACACAATGTTTGATTGTTTTTGATGCTATTGTAAATGACAGTGCCCATGATCTCTTTCTCAGTGTGTTTTCTGGTGATGTATAGAAAGCGTGCTGGTGATTGTAGGTTCACTTTGTACCTTGATACTTTTCTGAAATTGTCGATTTTCTTCTAGAATCTTTCTGTGGAATTTTTTGGTTTCTCTTGTGTATAATATGTCATCATCAGATAAGGATAATTTTATTTCTTTTCATAGTTCTATCTGTTTAGTTTTCACCTCCTTCCTTGTTGTTCCAGCTTTTGGTCCAGCACTATATTGAAAAGGAGTAGAGACAATGGGCAGACCTGACTTATTCCTGATTTTAATGAGATTGCTTGAGATTTTCTCTTCTTAGGGTAACATTGGCTGTGGGTTTGTCATATCATGTTGAGGTATGCTTCCTCCAATACTACTTTCTCTAGGACTTATATCATGAAACCACATTGGATTTTGTTTAAGGCCTTTTCTGTATCTATTGTGATGATGATATGATCTTTGTCTTTAAGTTTACTTATGTGATTTATTCTCTTACATGTGTTGGGTTCAAATCTGCATTTTATGTGTAAAGGCAACTTGATTGTGGTGAATGATCTTCTTGGTATCAAGAAGATACTTGAGGAAAAACTGAAAAATAAATAAAAAAAGAAGATACTTGATATCAAGTATCTTGCTAGAATTTTATCCAGTATTTTGTGTTTATGTTCATAAAAATGTTTGTATTCACTTTTTTTGATTTTTATATTTTTGAATAATGTTGCATATGCAAAAATAAGTCTCTAATAAAGGAAAAAGGAACTACATTGAAACTCTAGTCACAGAAGCCAACATAGGACCTGTCATTAAAGTGGGCTTCAACAGATACCCAGGATTTACTGAAAAAAAAGAAATTATGAATTTTGTTGTAGTCCCCATGCTGCCTGTAGAAAGGCTTACAAATGAATAGGATAATAGTGATTACAAAATTAATGTTTTCTTAAAATCTAGGCTAAGGTCTTCAAACTGCTCTAGCTGCACTCAAAAGAATGGGAGGAATTAGTTTTGAGCAGGAGACCAAAAATGAGACTCAGGTGACTCTCTGTAGAGGAAACAAAATCATAAACCATTTAAACCACTCAACCGAAACACAAACAGCAGTGGGCTGCTGGGTGTTTACAATAGTCTTAACATTCGTTTCTTTAAATGAGGAACCAGCATTAACTCCGTTTCCAAAAAGTGATAATTTACCAGAAACCCTGTTTGCTTGCATGGCAACAGACTTGGCAGTACTTAGAAGAGTGGTAAACAAAGAGAGATGGCCAAAGTCTCAACCCTAAACTATTTATTTGGTTTAATCAGTCTTATGGACCTTTCCACTTCCTCAACAAATAAAGTACAAAAGTTGTTAGGTCAGCCATCCTTCTTCAGTTTTGTCTTAGGGGATTTATTTTGCTCACATGCAAAGGAATGTAAAGTTGCTTTTTCCAACGTGTATTAACGCAACTAACAATGTGAGTTGAGTCCCTAAAACATCTGCTGAAAACATTTGCTTTAAGATAAACTCTGAAGGAATTCAAGTAAAGGCTGTGTCCTTAAAGTTTCTCTGGTATAATAGGGGCAATTTCACATTTGTCAACCAATGGCTTTGTGCACTGCAGGCTGAGACAACGCCGTTACGAGAAGGCATATCTCTCAGAACTGTTAAGATTAGAAAGCTTGTGTAGTGGATTAGGAGAATATTAATATGAGAAATAAATGAACTAAAAGGTAAGTTCTACCCTACTAAAAACTGCTACTTCGCAATGTCTAAAACAAATAATCAATATCTCTTTTGATTCACACATTTCTTTCTTGTGACTACAATCTTCCCTGCATAGATGTAAACAATGCATTATCTTTCAAAGATACCTCTGCTATTTTAAAACGAATTTACTTGAAATTTTGATGCATGGTGCAAATGTATCTCTTTTGACCACAAATACTATTCAATCCACACAAAAACCTCTGCAATAGCAAAGCATAATTGCTAATGGGCTGGAGAGATGTCTCAGTGAGTAAGAATGCTTGCTGGACCATCATGAGGACCTGAGTTAAAGTCCTCACAACCTTCATGAAAAACTACACAGGTTTGTGTATGCCTGTCACCTTAGCACTGTGTGTGTGTTCATGGGCATGTGTGTGTGTGTGAAAGTGTGGGGTTGCTAAACAAGAGAATCTCTGGGGATTGTTGATTGACAGACTAGCTGCGGGCTCAGAAAGCAATCCTACTTCAAGGGAATAAAGTGGAGCGTGTTAGAGTTCTGACTTCTAAGGACAGGAATATGTCCCCCTGTCTCATGAATATACAACATACACACACAATTTCTCCTCAATTTCAGGTAGCCATTACATTCGTTTCTTTATGTGTTATTAAGGATGTTCACTATTATTATTTATTTTCCTTCCTGTATACATCTATGTTTAGATAGATCAGTTATACAAAGTAGCACATATTTTTTCTATGACATATTTGGTTAGCCATAATGACCAGTATTTCCTTATAAATATATAAGTATTATTTAATACAGATTGCTTTTGTAGAGGTAATAATTTAGCAGTTTTTAGTGACTAGCCTTATCAAAATAAGCATGGTTTACATAAAATACAACTTACCGAGTATGTAAAGTAAGTACTAATATTTTTATGAATAAAATGCAAATTACTGTAGTGTTTTCAAATTTTTCAGTTATTTATAGTTACAGCTTCAGTATTGTATATCTCATGACTTTTCTAAAACTACTTAATAAAAAAGTATCCAGACATATAAACAAGTAAAAATATCAAAGACAAATTTAACACACATGGAAATACAGTTAAATACTTTTATAAATTAAGGTATGTAGCACTTGATAAACAGAGATACAAAATGAACAATACTACATATACAATTAACATATTTCAGAAGACATTTGCCAATCAATATAGAGCTTGCAGATTATTTAATAGTAGATATAAAATAAATGTTTAAAAATTTAGGGGAAAAATCCCAATTCCTCAATGCATACTAAACATGTATGATGTTAGATTAAAGGACTAGATACATGAAAAGAAGTATAATTAGTTTTCTGAAGTCATTGCATTTTATGATTTAAAAATTACAGAAATATTCCAAAAGATTTTTCATCTTTCTCCTGTTTATGTCCAATTAGCATGATGGGTCAATACAGTATACTACTCTAAAAACATATTGTTATGTAATGGTATGTAAAGCTTAAGATGATCAGGATTTTTGATAAAGTTGCTAATATGAGGAAGAGTAGGAGAATGAGCATGTGGCAGGGTCAAACAAATGTGCCCAACATTTTCCTCCTTTATTGGTGGAGATTGAGAACAACACATTATCTCCATCTGTCATGGGACATGAAGCGTAAGACTCTCTTGATTTGTCACAATATGAATCCACACCTACTACAGCCACAGTTATTCCCATCACCTCCTACAATGGTACATCCAACATGGTAGGCACATAATAGAAAGTGAATGGACATCACTAGCCCTGACTACTGTATATCTACAATGATGGCTCTGACCTTTGTAGCTCCTCCTACAGTATAGTATTGATGCTGATTTACCACATTGGTAATTTGAGAGAATTTCAGGCGATCCACTTGCCCCTTAGCACCATAAAATAATTTATTCCACATGCACAACAATACCATGTCTCTGTCATCTGCTATATATTTATCCCACTTGTGTACTTTGTGATCAACGAATGAGCAGGGAGCATGTCTGAAGACAAGCCCACACAATCCATTAGATAATTTTGTTCATCACCTGGCCTCCACTAGTCTCCACCTCGAGGAGGAAACAGGATCTTTTAGGATGTGGAAGTCAGGTCCAGTGTCAGTGTTGATTTTGTTCAATCTGTCCTGAAAGTATCTCTGAACTCGTACTCATAAATGACTTTGTTTGGGGGCTAAAACTGGGAAATAGTTTTGTTTTGTTTTAGCTAAGTGGTACCATTGCAGATCTTTCTTCTAAGAGTTTTTGATCAATGGGGTCTGGTTTTGAGAATTATCTTTTATGAAGTAAGTGGCTGGAGGATCACTTTTTTCTTTGATAACCACTATCATCTGCCTTCCACTTTCCAATGTTTTATTTTTCTGGTACAAACTAGAAGAGTCCATCTACTTCACAGTTATAATCAGTGTGGCCCGCTGGTGACTGACACTGATTCTTAATTATCATAATGCCTTTTCTGCCATCCCAAACCTAGAGTTCAATTCAGGTTTCCTACAAAGTTTCAACATTCAGTCCTGCATTTTCTTACACTGATATTTTATCTCCATCTGACATGAGATTTTCCAGTTCTATGAACCTTTAACAGTCAACCTTGGCTGAGAGAATAGAGTGGGCAAAGATAATCTCAATAAAGCCAATGCTCCCTTCATGCAGGCATTTCCATTGCCTAAGAGGAGAGTGTACCCTCTAAACCAGCTCAGGGGACACAAGACTAATGATTGGTTCACTAGCCTTACAAGGTAAACATGTTCTAAGTCACCTTCATCCACATACTTTCTGACTTGTCCACCCAATTCTTACAAAGCAATTCTTACATTTACACCTCATTGACTTTCTGTAATGAAAGTCATTTTTCTCAATGTTGTAGAAAGCATTCTAGTAATTGTTCACTATGCTCAAGTTCTAGAAAGAATTCTAGTAATGCTGAAAGACCATCTGTGAGCATCCTTACAACAATTACATTAACTCTAGAGTCAAGGACACATTCTCCTATTGGATAAATTATTTCCCCATTTTCTAACTTGGATTTATGTCCTTCATTCTAACCAAATGCTTTTAGAGAATTATTTTCTCACACACTAATTTAAACTTGAAGCATTCTAGTAAGAATAACACCCACTCTTTGACCAAGGAATGTACTCTTGTTCAGCCTATTCTAAACAGAAAGCAGCACTAGCGATTGAATGACACACAATCAGAGACAGGAATAGATTTAAGGGAAGAAAAGCTTCATCCTGGGAAACCTTCATTTCACATGCAGCATCACTATAGACTCCAGGCGAAGAAAGGATACTTCTTGACCGGCAAGAACAGAGTGACTTCTGCTTAGGGGGTTTAATCTAGAGTTTGTTGGTTCTTAAAAATATATATCAAAATATTTGCATTCTCAGGTCTTTAGACATCATTCCTTATTTTTTATCACAGTCCGAAAGTCAACCCAAGACACTCATTTTTATCTCTTTCATAATTCTGCCACCCTAATAACTGAATTCTCAGCCAGTTAGTATCACTCCATCGTTTGACCTCATGAAGGAGAGTTACTTTACATGTTGTTTAAGGTCCTCCTCCAGCTTTCATAGTCTTCCCTGAATTGATTGTAACCCGACTAGATTACATCTTTCTTCTTCTTACATGAATAGGTTATTCAACTACATGAAATCACTGTTTCTCTCATTGCTTTCCAAATAATACTTTGTTGCACAGTTCATTCATGTTAGTAGTTCCAATGCACAAGAATAGCACATTTCAGTAGCAATAATAATTTCTTTACCTCTCTCTACAGTCCTGGTGATCATCCAAATGAGGAGCGGTATATCTAATCACAAATTCCATCTTATGCTTACATTTCCTTTGAGAAGTTTCTCAACTTGAGTGTTTTTCTAAAGTGGACCCTAAGGCAAGCACCTCCCAATCCCAGGACACAAAAGTGAAAAAGTGGGCAAAGTAAAACAGAGAAGGAACAAAGTGAAGAACACGGGAATGAACTCATCCCTTTGGAGACTTTTTCTCTAGGACACTCTTGGGAGCTGGTGAATGCATCTTACAATTATATATGTCAACAAAAAGCCTGCAGTATGGTTTTGGGGGGGCATTATTTACTTCACAACTACCAATCGTCATACATAGAGGCTGCATGTGAACATATCAGAACAGCTCTCTCTGTTTTGCCAGAAGCAAACAGGAAGCTTCCAAAGAAACTTCTGAACTAGGCACACAGGGGAGTCCATCACAGTCACTCTGAAATCAGATGGACAAGATGGTACTCATCTTGATGCCTTACAAGCATCAACTGGAAATGTTGGTTGGATCAATCTTACTTTATAAAACTAGCGTTTGGGTACAAATTTATGCAAATCACATAACATATTCTTTAGCAAATCATACATAACCATTTTAAATTGTCTTCTACTCTCTTGTCAAGCCTCACACATGAGGAAATCCACTCTTTAAATAACTCACCATCTATTCTTATAAAATCTCATGTCCACAAGTGTCTGTTCTTTCACAACTTCCTGACATCACAAGTGTTATGTTCCCTGCCTGACATATGTTAAATTTTGACACATTTTCTACCCAGATTAAACTTAAAATTCCTTGAGATTGCAGCCAAGTTCTCACACCTGATATGCTTCATCACCATAGTGCTGCTTTTAAAAAATGTCTTAGACATTTTTTACATAGTTTTATCTGATATTAGTCCATTTGTTGAATGATAAATCAATAAAAATGAGATTTTTATATCTTTTAAAATATAGTAAAAATTGAACCAGCTCCATGACAGGCTACTTTGTTGATGTAAGACTATTTGAAAACAGATTAACATTGAGTTAAAATATGATTTTAATATAAAACTATATACTGTAGTATAAATCATTTGATCAACTTATACTTTTTATAAAATGTCAGTGAAAATGCAGATACATTCAAGTATATATATATAAAACAATGTATCATATAATTCAATTACAATTTCTTTAAAAATGAAAACTAAAGTACTTGAATAATAAAGTAATAGAAAAAATTCAAGATGGTTGTTGATAAATTAATTCCATTTGTGAACTGAAGTTTCTAAGGAAAAGACACACCCGTATTAAATACACTGCAGGGATGATGGAATGAAATTGTCTTCATTGCACAGAGCTGGAGCAATACAGTGGTGAAATCAGGCTATTCTACTAACTTACTGTGTAAAATGGCTGCTTGTTGTTTTCAAGCAGAAGATTCCATTTTACCAGCAGCTTTCTAATAAAGTCCAATGACTCAACGTTAATCATATCTAATAATGTCTTCACAATATCTGTTTGTGTTTGACCAAATAACTGAGCACCACATCTTAGCTAGTGACATCAGAGAAGCCATCACATCCTCTTTCCTTTGTCTTTGTTCATCATATGGTTTCCTGTCTGCTTCTCCTGCCATTGGCATTCCACTTGGAAGGATTCTTGTTATTCTTTCAGTTCTTCTAGATAAAGCAAAGTCATTCTTTCATGTTAGAATATTTCACCTCATCATATCTTTAACATTGTTACCACGTTAGTTAGCCTTCATAGGCTCTAGAGGATTAGGGTGTGGACACTATACACTTTATTCAGGCCTATCACAATGTTTCTCAAGGTTGCAACATATATCCCCCAAGTACAAAAGACAGTCACTCAAATCAGATGCATAGATTTTGGACATGATCAGTATCATCGATCTGTAAAGCTAGAAAAATATTTTAACTCTTCTCACAATATGGACAAGGCTCATGGAAGGTGCTGGAGTCATTTTATCTTGTATCTTCCTCTAAAACCCTGAGCCTCAAAACCTTTTTTCTTAAAGTTATCTCAGATTTTGTGCTTTTTCCCATAGGATGTTTGCTAATGGTGACTTTTAAAAACTTTAATTGCATCTTGTTTATGGAACATAATGTAATCATTCAATATATGTATTTAATATTGAATTACAAGAATTAGTATTTCTGTTTAAAAACACAATTGGGGGGACATGATATTTTCAAAATCTCTCTCTTTTAGTTCTAAAATAAAGAATAAATTCCTGGAGATTAATAGTCAGCATGTTGTGCTATGATGGCTTGGAATTCAGTAGGTTACTGTGCTTCCAAGTTCCTTATCCAACATCTTCTCACCATCTTTAGGTTAATTTCTCTACTGTCTATTTCTATGTCAATATTTTAGGATTTTTACATGTAAATGATACCATGCGTTATTTCTTACTAGTCTATTCCACTTAACACAGGCTTTATTTGAAGAGCAGTCTTAAGCTCACAACAAAATTAGGTGGAATGTGAATACTTGCTATCTATGCCCTCCCCCCCTCCCTGATACACAGCCTGGGCACAATCAAATTTCCTCATTAGGTGATAAATTAACGACAGTTTTTGAGCATATATTAGTACCTCATTATCACCCAACATCCGTAATAGACTTTAGAATTCACTACTGGGGTAGTAAGAGTTATGGCCCTCCAATGAGACACTTTTCACTGATGGTACTGCTTCGTAGACCCCCAATGAATAAGGAGGCTCTTGGCCCTAATACGACTGCTCGACTGAGATGAGGGACTGTTATATAAGGACACGCCACCCCAGAGAAATGGGATGGAAGAGTTAGAATGTAAAGAAAAAAAATGAAATGTGATGTTTTGGCCTTTTACTACTAATTGTCATAAACTGTTTAGGATAATTAAGAAATGCAAACTAATGGTTATGCAAGCCGGTCATTCTGTTAGGTACTATGACAGCCTATTATAGTTATTTTCTAAGCTAATCATAAATAAAGCTGCTAAGAGACAAGCAACATCTGCTTACCCTAATATAAGATATAGATAGGGCCTCTTCAAAAACCTCAAGGGATCTGCAGAATATGGCATTCAAAGATGTTTTCGTAACTTTAGATTTTTTTATATCGAGACATATCAACTTCTGACAACACCCCCTATTCTCCTCCAAGTAGAAGATGAGCATCGAAGAATCTCCAGTGGGAGATCATTGAATTAGTCACAAGCCTATCTCTTGGTAGGAAAAGCCCCTTGCTCCAACTGTAGACAGAATGCTGTCCAAAAGGACAAAACCTGGAAGCAGGTAAGTCGACAGCCTAGCTCTGCCAAAACAGGGTAGGTAAGTCCTTCATAACCCCTGCTCTACAATCAATGTCTGGCAGAGAAATGGGGCCAAATGACTGAAGATCGATGCTGTAATGTATGGAGAGAAAATAGGAACTGTCCAGGCAGCCACAGGTATGTCATTTCTTAGTTTTGGAAGCTGCATGCCCTGTACTTCCTGTAAAATCAGATATATCTATCCCTCTCAGGTCTCTGAGGTGGTTGAAGAACAGATAGCTAGAGTCTCATAATTAAATTTTGAGTTGTTTAGGAGTCAAGATAGTGTTCTGGATCTAAGAAGATACTTTTAAAATTGTGTTGCAATTTAGTATGAATGTTGAGTCAGATATAGAACTTTAAACTCATGGAGATGGTTAAATAGTAGAATGTTAAAGTCAGGTGCCAAATACATATGGACTGGTCATTGGGAATGTACGCTAAGCCATATAACCCTCATAACTGTGGCCTAATTACCTCTGTTGTACTGTATTGTATTTATTATTATAAGAGAAAGAGCCATTTGTTGGATTTAAAGGGAAAAATGTAGGGGGAAATAAGATATACCTTAAACTTAAAAAAAAAAGGGAAGAGGATGGGGAGTTGAGGGTGGGAGGGTGGGACTGGAGGGGGGAATAGGGAGGGGACTGCGATTGAGATGTAACTTGAAGAAATAAAAAATAAAGGAAAAAAAAGTAACATAAAAAAAAAGAGTTATGGCCCTCGACAGATACAAGATGACGTGGCTCTGCTGTTACAGTGACATACAAAATGGTTTAATTGACCATTTTAAAAGATCTGCTTTGTTTCCCCCTAAGCATTTCTTCCTCCCTCTTTACCCCTGGAGCACACAAGTCCTCTGGAATCTCTGCAACTATGATTCTGATGATGTTGATGTTATATGCACATTTGGAAGCATGTAGGTCTAGCCTGGCATGGATGGGGCAAGTGTCAGTGGGAGTGGATTTTTCTTTCATTTACTAACAACCACCTTGAACGTACATAATCTTTTACAATCCACCACAGTTTATTTTCCTTTTATCCTTCTCCTCCCTGCCCAACAGTGACACTCACAATGGAAGCTGCTGCAGAATGTATGCACTGGTTTTTGTATGGATGTGTTCATCTCACTTGGAGGAATAACACAGAGGGCGATTGTTAGATGATATGAGAAGAATATGCTTAGTTTTATAAGAAGTTGTCTTTTACTTTGTTTGTTTCATTTTTCAGTTCCACGGACAGCGATTGAGTTTTAAGTTTATCCATTTGCTTGTGTATCTTACAATTGTGAATTTCCCTCCAGAGAACACTTCCCTCACAGCGAATCATACGTTTTGGTTTTCTTTTTCGAGACAGACTGGGAAGTCTTTTGTCGCTAATTCCTGGTTCCACTTGGTTAGTTAGAGTGTTCTTTACACTTTCTCTTCCTGCCACAATTAGAATATCAGCAAGGGAAGTGTCATTTATGTCCTCGACTTTCCCTGACAAACCTCTGTGTCTTTGCTCATTCTTTTAGCTTTCCACATAGAATGTTGCCAGAGACTTTTCTAAATTGAAAAACTCATTTTTCTTTCAGTTTATGATAACACGTCCCACATTTCCTTCCTAGTGTTTTCTAGCAGCACTCTTAGATCTGTATTTCCATCAACACTTTATGATGATCAGATTTCTTCTGGGAGTACATACTTTCTCTATGACTTCCAGAGAAGTCTCTATTGACTTCCAGAGAAGTCTCTATTGACTTCGTCAATCTACTATTCACCATCCAAGTTGGACTTCACTTACCACATTCAGTAACTTGGGGTGCCATCTTCCTATTCAATAGTCTCTCATTTCTTCACTGCGCTGGTTCCAGACTTGATGCCTTGAAGCAGCACAAATGTTTTTTCTTTCTTAAGATTTCTGGGCCGCAAGTCCTAAATCAGCATCTTACCTGTAAAATCAAGGTGTTAGCAGTACCTGTCCCCTCTGGTTCTTAGAAGACAATACAGGTCCCTCAGCTTCTTAGTTCCTATAGATCCTCTGGACCTTTGACATGTAGCTTCTTCCTCTACTATCAAAGTACACCGTGTAATCTGTTGTTGTCTGCACACAACCTTCTCTGTCAGCTGTTCCTCCACCTCTTCCTTGCCTTCCCTCTGTCCCTTGACTCGTTTTAAGGGACTAATGTTATCATTGTACTATGAGGACAAATTCTCTGTCTTAGAACCTTTGATCCTATGACATCTACAATGTCTCCCCTGCCATAAAAGGAAATTTTTATGGCAATAAATATATTAGGGAGTTAGAGATCAGAACATGAGCATCTTGTTGAGTGGAGGGGAAATTTTACACTGCCACAGTCCCTGGAGCTGCAAGAACTCTTAAGAGTGCCACCTGAGACCGGCCTCTATTTTTCAACTAAGTGGAAAAGAAATATTCATTGAGACCAGTGGTTCTCAACCTTCCTTATGTGTAAACCTTTATAACAGTTCCTCATGTTGTGGTACCCATAAAATTAGTTCTGTTGCTTCTTCATAAATATAGTTTTGCTACTGTTATGAATCATAATGCAAATATCTGTGAAAGTGTTGTTTGATCCCCAAAGGTGGCATGACCCTGGGTTGAGCATTGATGATTTAGACTCTTGTTCATTAGATTTCATCATATATCTTCAAGGTTTACAATAATGAAATGTTTTGCTTACTGAGCATTGTGTCTTCCATTCCCACTCATGCTGTGGGATACACATAGAGTACTCTAGAGAATCATATTAGCTTGTTCATTATCCTGCATGGTTACTGTTTGTAACAAAAGCAGCTAAATTCTGGTTATTTAACAAAACCGCTAATACACTGAATGTTATTAATTCTGGTCTTCATACAATATACAAGGTCTCTACAGACCTATCCATACAGCATTCCCAACACTGCTTATCATTTGAATTTCATTTCCTTATTCTTCTCTCCCCTCACTTCAGTCTCCTAGTAACCACTGTTTTTCTTCTACATTCTACATGTGAAATCATGTAACATTTTGCCTATTGCATCTGGATAACTCACTTAGCATTGTGTCTTTCAGGTTCACTCATATTGTGGCAAGATAGCAAAATCTCCTTTTATGACAGAATAAAGTTTTGATATGTGCAGATCATTGTTTCTTTATCTAGTCATCTATTCTGCCAAGCATCTCTGTTGCTTCCATACCTTCAAAGATGTGATCAATGTTAGTGTGGTGATGATTTTGAAAATATCTTAATGGATGGCTCTGCCATATCATTTGGACATGCACCCAGAAGAAATAATTGCTCAATATTTTTTCAATCTTTTTAGGAAGTTCCATCATTATTTCTGTATTGCCTACAATCCATATTCTATCAACAGTGCATAAATACTTCCTTTCACAGCCCTGTGTAAGGTGGCATTTCATAATTTTAATTCACTCTTCTCTGGTGTTGAGAACTCTTTCTCAGATAGATAGTCTTCAGAACAGAAGGCTGTACAAGGAAGAGAATCTAGATAAACACTATACGTCAGCAATTATTTATACCTGTTTCTTTATTTGTGCTTTGTCATCTCAGATTTGTATCATTATCAACTTCAATGCCAAGGAGTATTTTTTCTATTTTCTCTTGATTTTAAAAAAATGTTTTTAATCTAGACTCTCTAGAGATTTTCTTTAATTCCTCAGGTATAAATGTGAGAAGAAGACATAGAATAACTCATAAAAAGGAGTTGTGAGGTTTCTCCAAGGCTTATGAACCACTGTGCAATGAAATGTCAGTAGTCATACTTTTGGAGAACCACACAGACACAACTCGTACTTTGAACTGGGAATCCTTTTGACACTTGGAGAAGGAAGAGAGTATTCACATTCTGATGATGCTATAGAAGATGCTGTCCACACAGAATCTGATTTCCAAGACAGTGAGCTGTATTCTAGCTCTCTTTATAACTGTTTCAACTGTGAATTATTAAGAGAAAAGAGGATTACTTTCTGTACTGTGCACAAATCATGTTGTATTTCAGCCTTCAAAGTGAAAGAGGCTTTATTTTGTTTTTTAATATAGTGAGGAGATTTTTGTTTCACTTTTATCTGAACTTAAAAGTGAGATTTCTTCAATTGAAGAGTGTCCCAGAGTCCTTGAAGAGATGTTCCTTCAGTACATAGCCACATAACTCCTTTTCATGGGGCTTATAATGGCCCAGAGAGCTGTCTTTACAATTTCCTTCCATCTCCTCCCAACTTAACAGATAATTTATTCAATAGATACTTATTAGGTATATAAGGTAAAAATAATCTTTGATCTTTATTGTCATAGAGCTTATGTTTATGTACAATATACCTTTGAATTAAACTTCTTATACACACACCTCAGAGTGTGTGTGTTAATACAAATTTACAAAAGTGAACAAGACTAATAAAATGTCCAGGAAAGTTGGGGTATATGTAGATTCCCAGGTATCAATCCAGTGGATGGAAACAGCTTATGGGCTTATGAAGAAGTGGAGAATGCTTATACCTCAAGTAAGCTAACACGTAAAGGGGAATCCATGAAGTTTTATTCCTGGGACACTAATAGAAGAAATTAAGATCCACACTATATTGTAAATGAAGCAACCTTTGAAAGCTTTGCAGAGAAGCCACCAAAGTTTCAATGCTCACTTTTTCGTAACAAAGCAATGCTTTCAGTGGCAATTACTTGCTCATAGGCTATCCTTTAAAGGGTGATGGGTAGTTTTTACTCTCTGACACAGCACTTCTGTTGCTAATAAAGCTCTCCATAAATTTGCTCTTTCAGCTATAAGAAAAACATTCTGACAAATTATAAAAATTGTAAGTAGAGACCTAACATGATATTCCAGATGATAAAAATTGTTCTGCTTTCTCTACCCCTTCACTAACAGCAAACGTCGAAGACACACCCTGGAATTTTGATGTATCTCAGTAGCATCTAATATAGTTGCGATGGAGCATATGTGAAACGTGTGTTCATTTTCTATCACTTAACATTTTATCTACTTTGATTCTTTACTTTTAAATTTCTGACATAATTATCCATGAAGAACTAGAAGTAAAAGGAGGGATTCATGTCTTTTCTAAAATGAACCAATTCATCTTTTGTATTAGAAAGTAATATGAATATACTGAATATTGTTTTTCTTAAATGGAGGATACAAGGAAAATATGTTTTATGTTTCAGTAACATTAAAATCAGATCAGATCTTTAAAAAAATGATAAAGAAATACAGCACACGTCTCGTTTTAGCCTGGGTCAAATAGACAAGTTCTATTGCACGTGTCTAGTCAGGAAGTGCAGCATAGCAGTGATGGGGTAGTGTTAAGCATTCTAAATGTTAATTGGTCCTGCTTGCTGTCTGTTACATTGTCTCTGATTGGTTAAATAAATGCTGAAGCCTGAGATTGGGCAAAGACATAGAAAGGTGGGACTTCCTGAGATTAGAACAGGAAGCCTATGCTTTAGACAGAGGATTAGTGCATTCCAGCAAGGAGCAGGAAGAAGGAGGACACACATCATGGGTTAAGAAAAAAGAACCTCATTCCACATGGCCAGGAACATCCACATAGTGTGGAGAATGGCAGTCGAATGTATATAAGGGGTCATATTTGGGTAATAGAATTATGAGCTAGCTTAGATGGATTAGGATTGCTCAATTGAGGCCAAGGCTCGTTAAAATACATGTGGTATCTGTGTGCTCATTTATAATGGCAGGTTAAGGATTAATGGCTGCAAATCAATTAACCATAATATAAATATTTAAACAATTTAATTAATTTTTGTACATATGGCACCCAATTATGGCAATTAGAATCCATGCTTACAGTGTAAGAAGGCCCAGGTAAAAGGTGGTTTCCTAGCCAAAGAGTGGGAGCCAAACCCAAAAACATTTCCAAGGAGCAGCTCCCTTAACAAAAAGAAAAAAACTGCCTTCTAGCAAAATGGAAACCTTAGCTCTCCTTACACAACAAAAAATTGGCAGCCTTCTAAACAGAATTTGAGAGTGGAATTAATTGCCTAGATTAAAAATGAGGAATTTATAATGCCTCAATATTTTTGTATTCCAATTGAGTTTGTTCTTCTTAGCATGCAAATGATTTTTACCTTGACAATTGTGGTTCTGCGTATGTTTTTTGAGAAAGTTCGGAGTAGTATAGTCTTAAATGAAATAATTTACAAATGGAATGCTAAATTGCCAACAATGATAATGGGGGATGGAAGGAGGCCTTTCCTGATAAATAAGGCAAACCTGATGACAGCTGGAGCTCACCGCTCCCTGGGTACTAGGTGCCTGTCAGGAGTTTCTGATATTAGCCCACCAGTGAAATGCAGCCAAAACTACATTCTAAGGAATAATGAACAAAACCATAATTGCAGCATGGGATGGCATGGTTAGACATGCCAAGGCTTTTGGAATGTTGTTTCTTTGCTTGATTTTTGTTTAGATGTCTTTAATTTTCCTATATAGGGAGGTAGAAAGGATATTTTTCTGGTTTGGCATTGCTAAAACATAAGAGATTTTTGAAGATTTTGGACAGATTTCAAATCTGTTTGTTTGTTCATAGACAGAAGACAGATGATAAATAGATTTATAAATAAATCAATAGATGTCTTCAAAACCCTCAGAGGCATACAGAAAATGACATTTAAAGATGTTTTTATTATTTAAGAATTGTTTGACTTAAGACAGTCAGCTCCCGACAGCTTCCATTTGACTTGGAAGAAGACAATGAGCATCAAAAAGAAATTTCCCATCAGGAGATAATTCCTATTGGGCAACAATGCTCCTGCTCTCTCAACAGACTATATACAGTCCAAAGATGGACCAGAGTTTAAATGCAGTTAAGTTGATGTCCTGATTCTGCAGAGCTAGCTTAGATGGGTTAGGATTGCTCAATTCAGGCCAAGGCTTGTTAAAATACACATGGCGTCTGTGTGTGTTCATTTATAATGGCTGCTTAAAGATTAACAGCTGCCCAACCAATTAGATATAATCTAAATATTGGTAAACAATTTAATTATTTATTTCTACAAATGGCACCCAATGTAATTTAATTATTTTTTTTTTCTTCTACAGAGTAGCATCAGGGAAGGGAAGAGAATGAAGCAGAGACAGGAGAGAACCAATCCCTGGGCACAGTGGCCCTTTGAGTCAATGTACAGAGAAGCTCACAGCCTTTCCCAGGACAGTTCATACTGGGAAAGAAGACAGACAGTTCACACTGGGAAGGGAGAAGTGGGGTAGGATAGCTATTCTTGATGTCCACTTGACTACATCTGGAATTAACTAACATCCTATCAACTGGGTATACCTGTGAGAAAATTTTTCTCAATTAAATCATTTGAATTGAGAAGGCCCACCCTAACCTGGGATCTTTAGTGGTGGGCAGATCCATTTTAGTTCTGGGCTATAGCTTCTGGTGGCAGCTTATACTGGGGATGTAGAAGAAGGAAGCTTTTACTCTTTGGCTGATTGCCATCCCGAGTGCTGGAAAGGTCACTCCTTCACTGGCATTAGAGCCTACTTCTTTAGAATTCTTTCATATACCAAGGATCAAATAAGACATCCAGCCTTACAGACTGAACAACTACTAGATTCTTGGATCTTTCATTTTGGAAAGCCATTTTGGAGTATATGCAAATATATGCATATATATTCTATCAGTTCCGTTCCCCTAGAGAACTCTGACTAATGCAGCAGGTAAACAATATTCACCACTTATTTTTCATTTGCCAAAGTCTCACCCACAAACTGGTGCATTGCACTTTTATTTCACAGGTCTTATCTGCATTCCGTTGTTTCTCAAGCCTTTCAACCAACAAAGGAGGCCCCAGAGCTGGAAATAAAAGCTGTGGTTGACTTGAGGCAAGATTTTACAAAATCTGGGTGTAATGTAAATTATATTGGTAAATTGTTGCATGTTGTTTCAGCTCCTTGAAAGCAGACTCTGGGAGTGAAGTGAGTCTTTCTGTCCCAGGCTCCAGAACATTCATTTCAATTATTTGCCAAAGTACCTTTTTCTGGGACAGACTGATCCCTACTTCTGTGCCAGGGAGAAGGAAAACAGCAAGCAACTAAGGGTATAAAAATAAATGTGTTCTTGAGATCAGCTAGAAGGCAAATGATTTCCATAGAAGTTGCTATGTTTATCTCATAATATAAAAATCCTGGCTATGAGAAAGGGAAGCCAGAAGTTCAGCCATGGGAAGCTCATCCATAGAAAACCCATTTGGGAACTCAAGTCTCAACTTCTGTAGCTGGTTTTTGCTGTATAGGCCTTACTTAAGGATGCCATCTATGTGCTACTATTTGTTCTTTTACTTGTAAATCTCACCCAAGGGACATTCTGGCCTGCCTTAAACTATCAGGAATGCCAACTGGCTGCCACAACCATTGAGACTTCCCCAGTCCATTTTTGCTGTGTATTTGTAAGGCCCTGATTTGATGATGCTATCTTTTTTTTTTTTTTTTTTTTTTTTTTTTGCTCTCAATTGCACCACTTTGGTAATTTCTGTTGGATATATTGTGAGTGCCGAATTTGATCATATTTTCTATTTATCTGCTGCATTTCTCTAATTGCTACTTGCTATTTATTCTATATTCTTGGTTGTTACATACTTAAGAGACCCATACCTTCAAAACTGAAAACATGGCTATCAGAGGTGATTATCTAGACCACACAGAACAACAAGGAAATTGGTGCCCTTCCAGACACAAAAAGGGTGGGGGGACATATGAGGCCAGACAGTTCTACAGCTGTACTTAACAGGAGTCTTTCACAGGTTTCAAATATGTGAATATGGACTTTGTGATTCATATCTAACTGTACAATCAAACCAATACCTAATATCCTGGTATTGTGTTAAATGTAGCACACAAAATATGTCTACTTAAATATTAATATACCATCACAATTAGAAAAAATACATAGGAGACATTTGATTTGTCCAAAGGTCATTATTAATCTTCTTATTACCATTTTATGAAATAGAGAGAATTAATATTTATTATGAGTTATACAGAAGTACAAGCTGACTGATTACTATAATTCATATCTTTTCCATTTACCTAACTGGAAGTGAACTGTCTTGGCATCGGCATAAAGATTGGAAGACAAAGTAGTTGAGAATTTATTTAATGGAAGGTATGACAGAATTTAATCCCAGTTGTTGAACATCAACCAACCTATGGGTGAACACAAAGTTTGTAAAACTTGTATGCAGCAAAGATATTTACCTACCTACTTATACACACACACACACACACACACACACACACACACACACACACAGAGCTGTTAAATCTGTTTCTATTTCAATTAGTGTCCATAGTCTCCTTGTTCAGTTTTTCCCCTGCGAGCCATTAAGAATTTCTGCTGAATATTCTACATTGAAAATACTTCATCTTTCGAACTAAGATTTCTACTTTCTTTCAAAGCCACTTCTTTTTGAATATACATATACAGATATGCAGATGGCCGAGATTTACATGGGAGACTGCACATGTGGGAATTTCAATAGGAAAATTATACAATGATGCAATTCATTCTTCAAGGAATTTGTGTTAATTTGCTCTGTACAAGCTAGGTGTGAGAAATACTACATAATTTTCTTTCCCTAACTGTAGATTAAACAGGATCTAAGACTTTATTTTCTAGAATAGCAGGGCATCCATAATTGCTCATTATGCAGTGTTGTGGCTCCCTCAGTGCTAGTTAGGGTAATACAGAAATATGTGGTCCTTTTGCTGTCATAGAATCGTGGTTATCTTTGCTCCTTCTATAATATGCTAATCTTTTGCCTCTTAGGATCATGAAGGCCAGGCATTGAGTTAGCATTCCTTTGCCTTGCAAGGTATAAGAGCAGCCTACACTTGCTTGAGCCTGCCTCTCTCTAGTTACCTAGTCAATTTTTTGTGTGAAAATGTGTTCATGTTCCTGTTATTGTAATACATCTGACATCTGAAACTACAAGAAGAGAGTCCAGTGCTTCTCTTGTGACCAGCTCTTTCTTGGTTCTTCATTCTTATCTGTGTAGCAATACATCTTAATTTCTTCCTCCAATAACTAGATAGGATTCCCCTTCTCATAGATGCTAAAAAAACAAATTGTTAATTTCCTCCTAACAGTAGGAAGGAATGAGGCATTATAAATAATTGGAGGTTCTGATGCAGAAGGAATTCTATATCTTCTCCATAAAAAATTGTTCAAGGTACATTCAGTTCTCAGTCTTAGTAACTACCCCTGATTTGGATTTCTCAGTTTTATTTCCTTTCTTAGCCCCAGTTCCTCCCCTCAGTAACTTTCCTTTATTTTTCTGTGTAATATATCTCTCATTAAAAGGTTCTTATTTTTCTTTTACAGTATGAGGAAGAATTGCAGCAAAGTAAGAATTACTTGAGAATTAGTTATGTGACTTATCTATTCTGAGAAATTTCTTCAAAAGAAGCTGATAAATTCTCTTGAAATATAAATGACCTTTTCTTCTACTTTCTATTTGGTAATCTCGAGTTCCATGTTCAGTGTATAGACATGAATTATCTCTTAACATGCACATATTTGTGTATGTATGTTTATGTGCACCCATGGGTATAGACATTTATATGGACCTATTTTTGATTGGTAGATCAGCAAATAGATATAAATATATAGTAAAAATTTGGCCTTGTTACAATCAGTAAATTTCAAAATATAAAATAGACATTCCAAAAGCAGTGCAAAAGAAGTAAACAACTACCAAACACCTTGGCCAAACCATTCATGGTAGTAAAGCAAAGACTAGAGTAGTCATACATCCAATAATGGAGGAAAAATAAAGGTTCCCACCGAGATTATATTTCACACAATAAAACCTGAGTTGTCGTTTATTAGGTTCCATCCACCTCACCTTTACTTTCAACATTCACTGATACTGAAAGAGATGTGGTATCAGTTGCTAGTGTTCATATTGGGTGATGATGGTGACTAGTGTAAGAAGGATTTATCTTAGTATATAGTTACAGCAAACAGAATGCCTCTGTTTTGGGGTTCCTAGAAGACTGTAGTCTATGTAAAGGGCTAGAAGGGAACCTAACCTTTACAGGACCTAACCTTTAGCCCAACTCCAAACAGTTCAGCTTATTTCTATTGGCGTCTGGGGTTGCTGCATCACCAAGAAAGAAAAGACCTATTTTATGTGTTTAACAGATGATGGTGTCTGTGCTATCAAATATGTATTCAATAAAACTAGGATAACACTCATAAGACGAAAATCAAACACCTAAGGATAAAATCATAAAAGCAGCTTAAAGAGTTTGGACAGAGCTATGATTTCTTAAATCATTAGATTTTAGAAGCATATACTTTTTAATTCCAAGACAACACACACACACACACACACACACACACACACACACACACACACACACACACACGAAATGCAAATGCAAATGAATACATTCTCTTTATTTGGCATTTTAACATTGAATTTTTTTATTGAAGTTAACGGAACTTGAATTTAACCAAGTTTAAACTGCTCAGCTTCATTTTGTTCACTTGCAGTTTCCGTCTGGGAATATGAGCTGCCAAGGAAGGCCTATGAAGGCAGGCTGTATCAGTTTCCCATCTGGACCTCTGATAGCAGGCCAGCAATCTCCTGGGAGACCTTGTGTTGGAACACAGCCAGATTTAGGGTTGTTTTGAATATTTAATTTTAGCAAGAAAACAACATGCAGTTAAGTGAGATAGAAATTTTCTTTAGTAGATGAATGATAGTTTGGAATCAAGTGTTTGTTGATTAGGTTTAGTTATCCTTTGTGTACCTGGATTTTTGGCAATTTTTAATGCTCTAACATTTAAGTTCAGTGTATGGAGATATATATCAGTATATGGAGGGTGGCAATGTGAAGCTGTGTCTCTTTCCCACACCACGGACAGACTGTGTCTGATCAATATTGTGAAAATAACAAATAATAAGCAAAAAATAAATGTTTACCCCCAACTTAACATAACCATAGAGGTCAGACTCTCATGATTTTTCTTGGTCCCTCTCTCTTATTTTTTTTTAATTATTAGTGTATATGCTGACAATTTTTTCATGGGGAGAATCAGAATAACACTAATTAAAATTTCAGTTCATTTACGTACAGGGACAGTCTTCCACATGAAAACACAGTTCTGACCTCAAAGGGATAGCTTATCTAGAACAAAATTTGAGTGACCATTGCCAAGGAGCATGGGTTTAGGTTACCTTGTGTTCCATTATACTCAGACCACTGTTTAAATAATATTTAGGAGTAGCATTTTAAAAAAATCATGTGATTTCTGTTTCAAAATATTGTTTTTTAAATGTTTATTTATTACTTCAAGTTACATCTTCATCACAGTCCCCTCCCTCCATCCCTTCTGGGCCCATTCTCCCACCCTTTCCAGCTTCTCCCACCTACCCTACTCCTCTGGTGTGGGGTGCCCCTACATATCAGCTCTCTTCAATTCAGCAGTCATATGAGTGATAAGAGCTTTCTCTTGCACTGGGGGCCTACATGGCAGCTCCACTAGTGCAAAGTGTTCCACAAACAGGTAACAATATATACTATTACTTTCGGTATGTTGGTTGTAGGATAGTTATCCTGTACTATATGGATAAAATCTAGTTATAACTGAGTGGATGCCATGTGCATCTTTCTGGGTCTGGGTTAGCTCACTCAGGGTGAGCTTTTCTAGTTCCATCCATTTGACTGCAGATTGCATGATTTCCATGTTTCTGATAGCAGAGTAGTATTTCATTGTGTAAATACCACAGCTTTTAAAAATTTACTTTTTATTTCTTCAAGTTACATCTCAATCGCAATCCCTTCCCTACTCCACCTTCCAGTCCCACCCTCCCACCCACTTTCCCTTCAACCCCCCATCCCCTTCCTTTTTTAAGTTCAAGGTGTATCTTTTTTCCCCCAACAGTTCTCCCTTTCAGTCCAACAAATGGTTCTTTCTCTTATAACAATAAATACAATACAAAACAACAGAAATAATTAGGTCACAATTATGAGAGTTATAGGGCTCAGCATACATTCCCAGTGTCCAGTCCATACATATTTGGCACCTGACTTTGATTCATCAGTTGAGGGACATCTGGGTTGTTTCCAGTTTCTAGTTATTACAAATAAAGCTGCTGGTCAAGAGACACTTGAAGAAATGCTCAACATCCTTATTCATCAGAGAAATGCAACTCAAGACAATTCTGAGATTCCATCTCATGCCTGTCAAAATGGCTAAGATTAAAAACTCAAATGACAGAACATGATGGAAAAGTTGTGGAGAAAGGGAAACACTCCTTCATTGGTGGTCAGAATGAAAACTTGTACAACCACTATGGAAATCTGGAGATATCTTAGAAAACTTGGAATATCTCTACTTCAAGACCCAGCCCTACCACTGCTGGGTGTACATCCAAATGATTCCTCACCAAACCACAAGGACATCTTTGCAAAATATTCTTAATACTGTTAAGTGAAAGAATTTTTTTTTAAAGCTGGAACACACATATTTGCTAAAGATCTTTGTGTTAAATTTCCTTTTCATAGTGAGGATTATAGCAGATATAATTGTAACAAACAATAACATTCAATGTCTTGGTTTATAAAAGGCTGACTTATGTATGATTATGTGCATTGTCTATATGTGCTTATGTTTTTATATAATTTATTTGGTAGCAAATTGGCTTATGAGTAATCATATAAACTAATGTTACTAAATTGGCCCATCTTCCTTTGGGTCATAGTTAAACTACAAATTTAAATGAAAAATTCTCAACTTCAACTGCTTCAACAGGTAAGACTGGCCACATGTGCAATATGCCAATTAAGGGGACAGATAATGGCAAAAGACAAAGAAAGTTTATTAATCAATATGAGCACTTGGGTGTAACCAATAGAGTTAGCTTGTGGTTATTTTACAAACCTCTATTGAGGCTTAAAATTTTAATCTGCCCAGGATACTTCATAACCTGTGATGAACCAATTTGATATTGTCTCTAAAACAGACAAAACATATGTTTGATATTGAACACCTCACAGTTACAAATACAGGTAAAAGGCACTAATAGTTTTTATTTTAACCATTTAAATTACTTCTTGAGTATTTGTGTCATTATAACATGTCCTTTGAAGTTATTTTTGTTAGAAAGACAGCTTTCACTTTTCATTATAGTTTATGAGATGCTAAGAATAGAGTAAATTTGGCATATTTGACTTTTAATTTGAGATATTTGTTCACCTTTATACTAATGATGTTTGTATTTTACTGAGACAGTTTTATCTTTTCTTTAAAACTAAAAACTCACAAGTGAATGATTGTATCAAATGCATTATTATGATGCAACAATTATCTGTAAAATTCAAGATGTTCTATAAACCTTGAAGCAAGTTTTTGAAGTGATTTTTTTTAAGCACTTAGAGTTGTATTTTATGACCAGGACATGAACCTTGAAAAACCAGTTTGTTTGTTTGTTTGTTTGTTTGTTTGTTTGTTTGTTTTTAAGGAGGCAGTAGTGGTTTAAGAAAATCCTTAAAATCTTTGGAATAAAGAATTCATAGTTTCTCAAATGTCCAGTTACACAGTAGGAAAAATTGCACCCTGGAGCAGAAGTGATTATTTTAAAATTAACTCATATCATCATGCAGTAGGGACCATGTATGTAGTAGAAATGGAACTGAGTCAAGGATCAAGTAGATAACACATCAGGAGTGTACAGTGTGTATATATAATTTAAGATGATTAAAAATGTCCCCAATAAAGATCAAAAATCACGAGCTATCTCTATTTGTTTCACTTAGGAGCTCAAACTGGCTAAGTAGACTTTCTTTATCCTCTGCCATTATCTGCCCCATATCGTCGACACAAGGCCAACTTTACCCTGATGAAGCAGTTGGCATTGCAGAGTTTTCATTTAAAATTTTTGCTGAGTGATAAGCCAAAATGAAGCTGGGTCAGTTTAAAAACTTGAGTTTGTATGAATACTTACCTAGAAGCCAATTTGCTACCTAAGTCCACTTATATTCTATCCTTTTGCAGGAGTCTATCTAGGCTTTCCTGCATTAGTTTCTAAACCAACTTTGCTTCATTGTGTGCATTGGGTATTTTTGCCAATAATCAGTTAGTTTTATGTGTGGGAAATTATTTCTACCCTCTCCATTCTGTAGAGAGCTGTGAAGTGCCACGCCCTAAAGATGGCGCTGGTCTCCGCCTTCCACCAGCCCGACGGTGAGCGCTCTCTATGATAATAAGTTCATATTTGGCATAGACCGCTGATCTGGCTTGCTTCCACATACATGGGCCTCTAAGATAGCACCACTTGGCTTTACTTGACTGGCTGTTCATTTAGTATTTAGCCTGTGGGTTGGGTCTGCCCCATTATTCGGAAGACTGTTTTCAAGGGACCTGAATAAACTGCTGGAAAAGAGTTTTGTGAGTTGCGTCATTCCTTGCTGGACAAGGGGGGATGCGACAAAGTGGTGGCCCATACGGGGACCCAGAAAAGACTCAGAACTCCTGCAGTCAGGTGCAACGCGTTGGTAAGTTCCTGGGATAAATCAGGACAATAAAGTTTCACGGAGATAGTGAACACAAAGTAAAGATTCGCAGATAATAGCGAACAAAAGGTAAAGTTTCGCGGAGAGAGCGAACGAAAAGTAAAGTTTTGCGGAGATAGCGAACAAAAAGTAAAGTTTCGCGGAGATAGCGAACAAAAGGTAAAGTTTCGCAGAGATAGCGAACAAAAGGTAAAGTTTCGCGGAGATTGCGAACAAAAGGTAAAGTTTCGCGGGAAGTTGCGAACAATAAGGTCTCCGGAGGGAGCAATAAGGACCTCGGTAAAGAGACAATAAGGTCTCCAGGAGGGAGCAATAAAGTTCCGTGATTCAGACGAGTAGAAGACACAACTAGCAGAGCAAGGTGAGGAAAGCAGAGAGTGACTCACAGAAATGGAGCGAATGCTGGCCTTGCCTTTATCAGTTGCTGGGAGAAGCTTGGGAGAGATCTTGGATTTTGCCTGGGGGCAAAATACATTGCAGGGAGGAGCACGGCCTATTTGGAGACTTGTTCGGAGTTGTTTAGGAGATCAGAGATATTGCAAGGCAGTGGAAAAAGGACAAAAGGCATTAGAACAGTTAAAAGAGGAGCTCTTGGTCAAATCTGGGAAAGATACTTTGAAAGAGGATAGCTCAGAGTCTAAAGAGGAACTTAAAAGGTTAACAAAGAAAATGGAAAAGTCATCTTTGAGGAAGAGTTCTGACTGCACCTGGATAGAGCCCTCAGGTCCGGGGCCGCCTGTGCTGGTATGGGTGGAGCTGTTGCCATGGCGCCTGACACGTCAGCGGTAGTCGGAATGGGTGGAGTTGTTGTTACAGTGCCTTCAGCCACGCTGGCGGCAGCTGGTGTAAACAAAGCCATTGCCATGGCGCCTTCAACTCCTCCCCCATCTCCAGAAGCCACTCAGACAGAACAGCCAGTTCAGTCCCTGAAAGTAGGGAGATCTTTCTGCCCGGGGATGTGGACACAAGTAAGAACAGAATAGAACATTATACCACTGCACTTGCTGCTTTAGCCTTGAATGGTATCCAACAATGCTTGCAGTCTTTTGGAGTTGCTCCTGCCAGTATAATAGTGCCTTATTCCAGTTATCAAATTAAGATTTTGTGTGGCACTGTAGATGACTGGGCAATATTACAATGTAGCTTTGAAGGAGTGATTGATACCCATTACCCTAGACATCCATTGCTATTATTTTTTAAGGAGCACCCAGTGATATTCCCTAAGGTTACTTCAACAGTACCACTTCAAGGGTCACCAAATGTGTTTACTGATGGCTCAAAGACAGGCTATGGAGCCTATGATAGAAAGACAAGAGCCCGTGTTATGTCAATTTCAACCGGGCTCCCCCCAAATAGTAGAATTGAAAATAGTAATTGAGGTGTTTAAAAGATGTCAATTTACATTCAATTTGATTTCAGATTCAGTTTATGTGGTCAACGCAGTAAAAATATTAGAATTAGCAGGTCCTATTAAAAATAGTAGTACTGTATGTGCCTTATTACAAGAGTTACAAGTTTTAATTTGGCAGAGAAAAGATGTTTTTATATTCAACATATCAGAGCACATACAGGATTACCTGGACCATTAAGTGAAGGTAATGATAAAGTTGATCAATGGACCAGGATGGAATACATTTTTTAGAGCTCATTCCTGGACCAAGCCAGACAGTTTCACCAATTATTTCATGTAAATACAAAAACTCTACAACAGAAATTCCATTTGTCTAGAGCAGATGCTAGACAAGTAGTTTTGGACTCTCCTCAGTGTGTGATTCATCATCATCCTCCCACTGTGGGAGTAAACCCTAGAGGGTTGATGCCACTCAAAATCTGACAAATGGACGTTACCCACATTTCAAAATTTGAAACCTTAAAATATATTCATGTATCTGTGGATACCTGCTCAGGTATCATACATGCTACACCTATGAGTGGAGAAAAGACTCGCAATGTCATAGGACATTGCTTAAAAGCCTGGGCTGCATGGGGAAAACCACAGCAGCTGAAAATGGACAATGGAACAGCCTATACAGCACAGTCCTTTGTCTCCTTCTGTAATCAGATGGAGGTACAGCTTAATCATGGATTACCATACAATCCTCAAGGACAAGGAATTGTGGAGCATGCTCATCACACCTTAAAAAAATGCTTACAAAAACAAAAAGAGGGAATAGGCCAAGGCCGTACCCCCAAGAAAAGAATGTCTTTAGCCTTATTTACTTTAAATTTTTTCAATTTGAATGCTCAAGGCCGCTCAGCAGCGGACAGACATCAGGATTCCCATGGTTCACCTAAAAACATGGTGAAATGGAAGGACATTCTGACAGGCTCTTGGCGGGGGCCTGACCCCGTGATAACATGGGCGAGAGGGTCTGTTTATGTTTTTCCTCAAAATCAACAAGATCCAGTATGGGTGCCTGAACGCCTTGTGAGGAAGATTTGTCATAAAGACCTTCCTAAGGATCCTGGTGATAATAACAGTGAGTATGTCAAGAGCACAGAACAGTTTGGGTTCAACAAGATTATTTTTCCTTTAGCCCCATGATTAATAATATAGTAAATAAGTCTTGTACAGGAATGCTTGATATATCTACTAGGGATCCTCAACAGACTGCCACCAATCCTTTTGATTTGTGGCTTTTGTGTGGAGTAAATGGAAGTTGCATGGACTTGAGACCTGTCATTATGCTTGGAGGAGGAATTTATCAAAGAGGTAATTTTTCCCTAGGGTCTGCTACCAGATTGGATTTCTCTAGCAGTAGTGGCTCTGGTACTTAAAATTCTTTGTTTCATTCTTACCGCAACAAGAACTTTTCAGCTTTGCCAGTATGTCTCTGGCCTCCTTTTCTGTGGATTGTAAGTAATGGGAGTGCATCCTTAGGTAAAAAAAAGTTAGTATACACTCCAGGAACATGTTCTTATGCCCTATGCTGGAATGCCACAGCCTTTCCTGTGGCTGTGGTGACTAGAATGCCTCGATATGTACCAGTTCCTATAGAGGCTCCTAATACCATGATGCTATTCAGGTTTAAAAGAGATTTTGACATCACTGCAGCTATTGTTACTGCTATCACTGTTGCTGCTGTGGGAGCTACTGCCTCAGCTATTGCCTTGTCTAGTTCTATACAGACTGCCAATGCCCTAAATAACATCTCAGCCACTGTGACACAGGCATTAGATACTCAGACCTCTATAAATTCTCATCTCAAAGGAGGTCTTATGATAGTTAATCAATACATAGATTTAATACAAAAACAGATTGATTCTCTTTGACAACTAACACAGTTGGGATGTGAGTGGAAATTACAAGGTTTATATGTTACTTCCGTACAATATCAAAATTATACAAAAGCTACTAATTTGTCTAGACAATTGTCAAAGTTCCTCTTACAGGATTGGTCGGCTGAGTTTAAAAATTTGATGAGAGAGCTGAGAGCGACAATCGTCCACATCAACTCCACTCGGGTGGATCTGAGCCTGGCAACTGGCTTGACTTCCTGGATACAGACGGCTATGGATCATCTTAAGGAGTGGGCGGGTGTAGACTCTTTGGCGATACTAATGATACTAGCCTCTCTGGTTTGCCTATGGTACATCTACAAAATAAAAACCACACAAAAGCATAATGCAGCCATTATACAAGCCCTTGTCGCCATTGAGGCTGGCCAGTCCCCTCAGGCATGGCTTGCTGCCGTAAAGTAAATCTTCACTAAACATAGTCCCTGCCCACTGAGGTATTCGTTCCACGGATATTAGGGTCTGACAAGTCAGTAACGGAGTTGACGGGTAAGTCTCGGCCACCTAAGACAGAACAGTCCCGAGTGGGGAGGCTGACCCAGAGACGGGTAAGAGTTTGAGCACCGCCCTCCTACAGGCTCAGGCCCACCGTGAGATCCCCAGATAGAGGGATTACGAAGCCTTTCCAGGGACTTTTACCAACTTTAAAAAAAAAAAAAAAAAACTGTAGAGAGCTGCGAAGTGCCGCGCCCTAAAGATGGCGCTGGTCTCCGCCTTCCACCAGCCCAACGGTGAG
>CAJQZJ010031819.1:4071993-4106716 GCA_907164525.1 Lophiomys imhausi
AGACCAGCGCCATCTTTAGGGCGCTGGTCTCCGCCTTCCACCAGCCCAACGGTGAGCGCTCTCTATGATAATAAGTTCATATTTGACATAGACCACTGATCTGGCTTGCTTCCACATACATGGGCCTCTAAGATAGCACCACTTGGCTTTACTTGACTGGCTGTTCATTTATTATTTAGCCTGTGGGTTGGGTCTGCCCCATTATTCGAAAGACTGTTTTCAAGGGACCTAAATAAACTACTAGAAAAGAGTTTTGTGAGTTGCGTCATTCATTGCTGGACAAGGGGGGACGCGACACCATTCCATTCCAATGAACTGTGTATCTGGTTTATTGCCCAAATCAGGCTGTTTGGGTTAATATGGATTTGTATCATATTTGGAGGTTAGATGTTTTGATGCCTGCAGCTTTTATTTCCCTAAATATTGCCTTGACTCTTTGTAGACTTTTGTATTTTAGAACTATTTCGAATTTGTGAAGAAGACTACAGGTTTTCATTGACTTTATTGATACATCTGGCCAATAAATATTTAATAATATTAATTTATCTAGCCTGTAAATGTCATTACTGTCATGAGTGTCTTCTTCAAATTTGTTCAGTAATCTTATAATTTAAATTTAAGAGATAATTCACTTCTTTGGTTAAATATCTTTAATATGTAAAAATATATACATTATATAAAATTACTAATATATTAATATATATATTTTAAATTGTTGTGTAATTAAATAATTGATTGAATTAAATATTATCACATGTTAATACATATAATAATGCATATTATTTTTATACATTTGTGTCTATAAATATTATATAATGATATATTATATATTAAAATCTGTCCCCATCTGTATCAACTATTATACTATCTTGATTGTTTTCTTGATATTTTCCAGTAAGTTTATTGTTGGTGTATATAATAGTCTGATATTTTTATATGTTGATTTTGAATTCTGATATATATTTGAATTCATTTATCATTTTATTAGCCAATTTTTTTCATGTAAAATCACATCATCTATAAACAAAAATAGTCCAACCCCTTCCTACTTAGATGTCCTCTATTTCTTTTCCCACTATCTTGTTGTTTTGCTTGAGATTTTCAGTATGGTGTTGAATAAGAGAGATAAAGCAGACATCCATGTCTTCTTTTTAGATCTTAAGAGAATATTTATAGATTTCTCAATTAAATATAATGAAGTTTGTGCATAGTTTCTATTATGTTGTGAAATACATTTCTTTAATACTAAATAACTTATCATAAAACATTGAGTTTTGTAAAATGCCATCTTCTCATGATAAAATCATAAGTTTTTACTCATTATAATGACGAGATCTGCTCTGCTTGATTTATTGATTATCTGGTATCTTTCTGTTTATATATGTATTGCTTAACAGAAATGGTTTTATTGATTTCACTTCATGGGCATGTCAGGCTGTGCTTTCATTTGTTTCATGAAATTCATCAAGGTTTCATTGATTAATTCATTGGACTATTGGCCTTTCTGGACACGATATGTAATTTCTATGTTATACAATTTAAAATTTTTTCCTTGTTATTGATTTGCAGTTTATGCCATTGTTTTCAAAGAAGATAACTTATGTTTCAGTTTGAGAGAGGGTGTGCTAAGGGAATACCTCAGTCAGTAAACTATTTGCCACGAAAGACTGAGGGCTCAAGAATCCATGTGAAAAGTCAGTCATGCTGGCACACATGTGTGAGAAGGTGAAGAAAGGTTGACAGATGTCTGGGGCTTTATAGATAGTCAGCCTTTCCTACTCAGGGAGTGGTCAGACAGTGAAAGGTACTGTGTCAAAAAGCAAGATGGCCTTTTCCTGAGGAACGACCCTTGAAGTTGTCCTCTGACTTTCACATACATGTACACAAGCATAGATCCAGAACACCCTCCCACAACACACATGAGGATATTTCAATTTTTTAAAAAATATTTATTTATTACTTCAGGCTACATCTCCATCACAGTGTCCTCTTTCCACCCCTCCCAGTTCCACCCTTCCACCCTCTACCCCCTATCCCTTCCATCCCACTCCTATGGAGTAGAGTGTCCCTACATAACAGTCCCCCACCCCAGTTCAGCAGTCATATGAAAGCCAAGAGCTTCCTCATACACTGGGGGCCTACAAGGTAGCACCACTTGGGCAAAGTGTCTCATTGACAGGAAATAAAGTCTTTGTTCAAGTTCCCTTTGTTGCGTTGGTTGTAGTATGGTTATCCTGTACTATATGGCTAATATCTGATTATAAGTGAATAGATGCCATGTGCATCCTTCTGAGTCTGGGTTAGCTCACTCAGGATAAGCTTCTCTAGTTCCATCCATTTGGCTGCAAATTGCATGATTTTGTTTTGATGGCTGAGTAGTATTCCATTGTGTGGATGTACCACAGATTTTAAACCCATTTTTCGGTTGAGGGACATCTGGGTTGTTTCCAGTTTCTAGCTATTACAAATAAGGCTGCTATGAACATAGATGAGGAAACTTCCTTGTGATTTGGTGAGGAGTCATTTGGATGTATACCCAGAAGTGGTATGTCTAAGTCCCAAGGCAGAGCTATTTCAAGTATTCTAAAATATTACCATACTGACCTCTATAGTGGTTGCACAAGCCTGCACTCCCACCAGCAACTGAGGAGAGTTCCCCTTTCTCCACACCCTCGCCAGCATGTGCTGTCATTTGAGTATTTGATCTTAGCCATTCTGACAGGTGTGAGATGGAAGCTCAGAGTCATCTTGAGTTGCATTTCTATGATGATTAAAGATGCAGAACATTTCTTCAAGTGTCTCTCAGCCATTAGAGATTTTTCCTTGTGAATTCTCTGTTTAGTTCTGTTCCCCATTTTTTTGATTGGATTATTTGGTTTCTCGGCATTTAATTTCTTGATTTCTTTGTAAATTTTGGGTATTAGCTCTCTGTCAGATGTGGGGTTGGTAAAGACTTTTTCCCAATCTGTAGGCTGCCATTTTGTTCGAGTGTCTTTTGCCTTACAGAAGCTTTTCAGTTACAAGAGGTCCCATTTATTGATTGTTGGTCTTAGAGCCTGAGCTGTTAGTGTTCTGTTCAGGAAGTTGTCACCTGTGCCAATGAGTTCAAGGGTTTTATCTACTTTTTCTTCTAATAGATTTAGTGTGTTAGGCCTTATGTTAAGGTCTTTGATCCACTTGGACTTAAGTTTTGTACAAGTTGATAAGTATGGGTCTAATTTCATTCTTTTACAAGTGGACATCCAGTTGGACCAGCACCATTTGTTGAAGATGCTGTCCTTTTCCATTGTATGGTTTTGGCTTCTTTGTCAAAAATTAAGTGACTATAGGTGTGGGAGTTCATTTCTAGGTCTTCAATTCAATTCCATTGATATACTGGTTTGTTTCTATACCAGTACCATGCTGTTTTTATTACTATTGCTCTGTTGTACAGCTTGAAATCAGGGATGGTGATACCTCCAGATTTTTTTTTTTTTTATAGTACAGGATTGATTTAGCTATCTGGGTTTTTTGTTATTCCACATGAAGTTAAGAGTTGCTTTTTCCAGGTCTATAAAGAATTGTGGTGGCATTTTATAGGAATTTATTGAATTTGTATATTGTTTTGGCAGGATGGCTGTTTTTAGTATGTTGATCCTACCTATCAAATTTTAACAAGTTAGGACTTGCTTAGTAGCTTACCCAATGAACTGTCCTGAGCATTGTCTTGGAGAAGAATGTCAGTCTGAAACTGCTGGGTGAAATAGCCTGAAAATTAAAGTTGTGTCTGCTTTTGTTGCTAGTATAGTTTAACTACAATATTCTTGGATGATTGTGTGAACATCTGTCTGTTAAGGAAAATGGAATGTTGCTATTCCATAGCACTATTGTGTATTTTTCATTTTTGATGCAATAATATTTGTCATATAACTGGGTGCCCTGGCATTGGGTTCCCATATTAAGGTAGATTCCTGTCTTGAATTGGTCTTCCAATTATTTTTTAATGATAATCATTTTATATTTGAAAGTCTATTTGAAATAAACACAGCTATTCCTGTTCCTTTTGGCTTCTATATGTACAGGACCTATTCCATCTGTCCATGTTCAATGTGTTCCCATAATGACAGGGCATCATATCAATGGATTTTGTCCTGTGACTCTCTGTCCATATAAATATATTAATTAGAAACATTAGTCAATTTCTATTCAAGGTTTTATTATAGTTAATCATATGTTTCTGTCTGTTAAACTTTTTTTCTTATTATTCTTATATATTTACCCTGTTCATTTTTGTGATTTAATGGCTTTTTGTTTGTTTGTTTTGTTTTTTGTTATTTCTTTTTTTAACATTGCCCCCTGTTAGTCCAATAAAAAGGTCTTTTTCTTATAACAATAAATACAATACAAAACAATACAAACAATTATGAAAACTATAAAGTATAACATACATTCACGATGTCCAGTCCATACGTATTTGACAACTAATAATCTAAGCAAAATGGACAATTTTCTTGATAGATTCCACCTACCAAAGTTAAATCAAGATCGGGTTAACAGATTAAACAGCCCTATATCCCCTAAGGAAATAAAAACAGTCATTAAAAATCTCCCAAACAAAAGAAGCCCAGGGCCAGCACAGAATTCTACCACCTTCAAAGAAGAGCTAATACCAATACTCTTCAAACTCTTTCACAAAACTGAAAGAAAAGGAGCACTGCCAAATTCATTCTATGAGGCTACAGTCACCCTCATTCCTAAACCACACAAAGATCCAACAAAGAAAGAGAACTTCAGACCAATTTCCCTCATGAACATAGATGCAAAAATGCTTAATAAAACACTGGCAAACTGAATCTAAGAACCCATGAAAAGTATCATACACCATGATAAAGAGGCTTCATCCCAGGAATGCAAGGATGGTTCAACATATGAATATCCATCAACATAATTCACCACATAAACAAGGTGAAAGAAAAAAAAAAACCACATGATCATCTCGCTAGATGCTTAAAATGCATTTGACAAAATCCAACACTCCTTCATGCTAAAAGTCCTGGAGAGAACAGGCATACAAGGACCATACCTAGAAATAATAAAGGCGATATACAGCAAGCCAGTAGCCAACATCAAATTAAATGAAGAGAAACTTGAAGCATTTCCTCTAAACTCAAGGGCAAGACAAAGGTGCCCACTTTCGCCATATCTCTTCAACATAGTATTTGAAGTTCTTGCTAGAGCAATAAGAGAGCTAAAGGAGATCAAGGGGACACAATTTGGAAACAAAGAAGTCAAATTATTCCTATTTGCAGATGATATGATAGTATACATAAGGAACCCCAAAAATTCGACCAGAGAACTCTTAGAGCTGATAAACACCTTCAGCAAGGTGGCTGAACACAAAATTAATTTTAAAAGACCAGAAGCCCTTCTTTATAAAAAAATAAATGGGCTTGGAAAGAAATTATGGGAAACAACACCCTTCCCAATAGCCACAAACAATATAAAATACCTGGGGGTAATTCTAACCAAGCAAGTGAAAGATCTTTATGACAAGAACTTCAAGTCCTTAAAGAAAGAAATTGAAGAAGACATCAGAAGATGGAAAGATCGCCCATGCTCATGGATAGGTAGGATCAATATAATACAAATGGACATCCTCCCAAAAGCAATATACAAATACAATGCAATTCCTATCAAAATGCAACCACAATTCTTTATAGACCTGGAAAAAGCTATTCTCAATTTCATATGGAACAACAAAAAACCCAGAATAGCTAAATCAATCCTGTACAATAAAAAAATATCTGGAGGCATCACCATCCCAGATTTCAAGCTGTACTACAGAGCAGTAGTAATAAAAACAGCTTGGTACTGATATAGAATCAGACCAGTGGATCAATGGAATTGAATTGAAGACCCAGAAATGAACCCACACACCTACTGTCTCTTAAGTTTTGATGAAAAAGCCAAAACTGAACAATGTAAAAAGGACAACATCTTCGACAAATGGCACTGGTCAAATTGGATGACCACTTGCAAAAGAACAAAATTAGACCCATACTTATCACCTTGTACAAAACTTAAGTCCAAGTGGGTCAAAGACCTTAACATAAGGCCAGACACACTAAATCTTTAGAAGAGAAAGTGAGTAAAACCCCCGAACTCATTGACATAGGTGACAACTTCCTGAACAGAACACCAACAGCTCAGGCTCTAAGACCAACAATCAATAAATGGGACCTCATGAAACTGAAAAGCTTCTGTAAGGCAAAAGACACAGTCATTCAAACAAAACGGCAACCTACAGATTGGGAAAAAATCTTCACCAACCCCCACATCTGACAATGGGCTAATATCCATAATTTACAAAGAACTCAAGAAATTAAATGTCAAGAAACTAAATAATCCAATAAAAAAAAATGGAGAACAGAGCTAACCAGAGAACTCACAAAGGAGGAATCCCTAATGGCTGAGAGACAGTGGAAGAAATGCTCAGCATCCTTAATCATCAGAGAAATGCAACTTAAAACAACTCAGAGCTTTCATCTCACACCTGTCAGAATGGCTAAGATCAAAAGCTCAAATGACATCCCATGCTGAAGAGGTTGTGGTGAAAGGGAAAAACTCCTCCATTGCTGGTGGGAGTGTAAGTTAGTACAAACACTATGCAAATCAGTCTGGCAATATCTTAGAAAATTTAGAATAGCTCTACATTAAGGCCCAGCCATACCACTTCTGGGTATACATCCACATGATTACTCATCTAATCACAAGGAAGTTTCCTCATCTATGTTCATAGCAGCCTTATTTGTAATAGCTAGAAACTGGAAACAACCCAGATGTCCCTCAACTGAGGAATGGAAAAAAAACTGTGGTACATCTACACAATGGAATACTACTCAGCTATCAGAAACAATGAAATCATGCAATTTGCAGCCAAATGGATGGAACTAGAGAAGCTCATCCTGAGTGAGCTAACCCAGACCCAGAAGGATGCACATGGCATCTATTCACTTATAATCGGATTTTAGCCATATAGTACAGGATAACTATACTACAACCCATGCACCAAAGAAAGCAGGAACATAGACTTTGTTTCCTGTCAGTGAGACACTTAGCCCTAGTGGTGCTGCCTTGTAGGTCCCAGTGTATGAGGAGGCTCTTGGCCCTCATATGACTGCTGAACTGGTGTGGGGGACTTTTATGTAGGGACACTCCACTCCAGAGGAGTGGGATGGAAGGGAAAGGGGGTAGAGGGTTGGAGGTCAGACTGTGAAGGGTGGAAAGAGGATACTGTGATGAAGATGCAACCTGAAGTAATAAAAAAAGAATATTCTATTATCTTTTTATCTCGATGAGTTTAAAGTTCTATATCTAACTCACTCTCTATCCTAACCTGCATTACCAACTTAAAAACATCTTCTTAGACCTAGATCATACTTTTAATTCCTAAACAACTTAAAATTTACCTGAGAGACTATAATTATCTAGGTTTCAACCACATCAGAGACCTGAGAAGGATAAATATATCTGAATAATCAGGAAGTGCAGAGCCAGCAGTTTCCAAAGCTAAGAAATGACAGACAACTGGCTGCCTGGACAGTCCCCAGTCTCTCTATAACATTGGAGCATCTATCTTCAGCCTTTTGGTCCAGTATCTCTGATAGACATTAATTGTAAAGCAGGAATTATGAAGAACTTGCCTACCCTGTCTTGTCAGAGCTAGGTTGTCAACTTACCTGAGTCCAAGTTTTATCCTTTCCAGACAGCATTTGGTCAACATTTAAAGCAAGGCCTTTTTCTTGCCCAGTGGCTAGCTTGCCACTAATGCAGCCATGTCCAAATGGAGATTCTTTGATGCTCATCATCTACTTTAAGTAGAAGTGGAGGGCGAGTTATATCAGGTGCTGACATGTCTCAATATCAAAAAATTTTAAGTTAAGAAAACATGTTTAAATACCATATTCTACAGATCTCTTGATGTTTTTGAAGACCATCTATCTATCTCTATATATTTGAATCAATAAATGTTGCTTGTCTGTTATCAACTTAATATCTGATTAACTTAGAGAACTTCTGTGATATAGTAAACTAGTACCTGACAAAACTACAAATTTGAATAACTATTAATTTGTTTCTTAATTATCCTAAAGAGTTTGTGATAGTTGCTATCAAAGGGCCAAGAACTTCATGTTGCATTTTTAAGAATTACATAGGTACAATACCTTAAAATAAGTAAATCTTAATTTTGTGTCAATATACGAAAATCTATACCAATAAGTCCAAATATAACCTTAATTTTTTATCAATGTACAAAGATAAAAGAGTATATTCAATAATCAATCCCTTTTTTGTATCATTCTTATATCATATCTATATCCCCCTTTTTTATTTTCTAGTCTTTTCCCCCTACATAACAGAGAAAGTAGGATAGAGAAAAGCAAAAGAGAAATCCCTGAGTCTAGCCTCCTAAACGTTGCTTAGCAAGATCATTTAACAACTTGTAACCAATCCCCCTAAATGACAACAAGCGTTTAAACCCATCAAATGACCAAAAAAAAAAAAAAAAACCTCACGTCACCTCCCTAAAAATTGCTTCCTGCTATATAGCTGAAGTCCAGTTATAAGTGAATGCATGCCATGTGTATCTTTCTGTGACTGATGAAATGAGGGGGATGATATGTGGAGGCACCCCAAACTGGAGGAGTAGGAGAGGTGGGAGAAGGGGGTAGAGAATAAGAGGGTGGGACCAGGAGGGGTGGACAGAGGGGGCTGTAATGGAGTTGTAACTTGAATTAATAAATAAACATTAAAATGTTAAAAAAAATTACTGCCTGCTGATGTGGGACATAGGAAACCTGTTAAGGGCCCAAAATAAGAATGGAAAAAATGGTTAAGCAAGTTAATAGTAACATTTGCCATCTAGTCTTTTTGTGCTCAGCAATTTAAATGTCCTGAGAAGTTAGTAGTCAGAAGCTGAAATTTGGGTGGGAAAGTTCAGAGCATTACTGAGTCCTGGTTGGAACAGTTTGTGTGGCTGAATCATCTTACACACCCTTTTGAAGTTGTTCTGGGTGTAGATTTTTGAGGAAACACCTATTGAGGCAGTCTGTGAGGCTGGATCATCTGGGATACTTGCCTTGTCTCCTTTGATGTCTTGTCCCCTTTCTTCAGAAGTTTCAGTTGTCCAGTGATCTCTGATGGACACTTTCAATCTCTTGGAAAGATAAGAACAGAGCCCTGCACTATTCCTAACTCTGAGGTGTTACTTCTTTGGCAGGTAATATCTTTCCTACACAATTTTTTTGGCAATATAAAAAGTATAATCTTCAATTGAGATAAAGCAAATGCTCTTGAAATTTTGGAACTAAATATACCTTTAAGTGTATATTTTGAGATCACAAAGGACATTCACTTTTAATTTCAGCCTGCCCTTTTCAAGTGACTTTTAAACTCAGATCATTATAATTCCTATGTGCCTGCCTCTGTCTCCCAAGTGTTGGAATCAAAGGTGTGTGCCTCCCAAGTGTTGGGATTAAAGGTGTGAACCAACACACCTGAATCTAAGTTTTTCTCTGTGTGGAACTTGCTCTATATCAGGTTAGCCTTGAACTCAGAGAACTGAATGCTTCTGACTCCAGTGTGTTGGGATTAAAGGTGTATGCCTCTCAAGTGCTGGGATTAAAAGTGAACCACCACCACCCTATTCATTGTAACTCTAGAATTTAGAAGACAACTGACTTTATAGTGATCTAAACTGCTGGGATTAAAGGCATGGACTAACACTTTCCTGCTCAAGTATTTTATCTTAGCCCCAAATTATCTCAACTCTTAGAGGTTTAGAAAGCAAGTTTGAAGTATAGTTACCCTTAATTTACTTACAACATTTTAAATCTTTTAACTGCATTTTTAATACCAAACAATATAAATACTCTTTATATATAAGAAGAAAACTTACAAGCTGATATCCAAGAGGGTGTGAGCTATGTGGCAATCTAGAGCCTAATATTCTAACATGAAATTAAGACCATTTTTATGTCTTACCAGTAAGGTAGGTATGCCTTTGGTAAATTATCATTTGAAAATATTTTTTTTCTTTTTATTATATTTACATGCTTACTTTACCATTTTTTAAAATTAATTTCTTTTTTCAAGTTACATTTTGATCAAAGTCCCCTTCCTCCTCTCCTCCAGGTACCTCCCTCCCTCTTCCCCATCTCCTCTCCTTCTCCTCAGTGAGGGGAGCACCCACATATCAAACCCCCTCAGTTCATCAGTTGCATGAGGGCTAAGATCTTCTTCTTGAACTGGGACTTGATATGGCAGTCCATCTAGGGTAATGTGTTCCACTAACAAACAGCAGGCTCCATGAATCACTTTTAGGTAGAGTTTTTCATAAAATATACATCACAGATGGATGGAAGGAGGGAACGTGTGGGAGAGGGAGATGGGAGGGGAACAGAAGGGATCAACTGTGGGAAGAATTGATGGAAGAGGGCTAGGAGAGAGAACTGAAATTGGTGTGCTCATGGGGGAAGGAAGCTTAAGGAGGAGCCAGAAACCTAAGACAAGAGAAACTCCCAGGATTCTATGAGAGTGACCCTAGCTAAGACTCCCAGCAACAGGGGATATAGAACCTGAAATGGCCACCTCCTGTAACCAGACAAGACTTCCAATGGAAGGAGGGGACATCAACCCACCCACAATATCTTTGGTCCAAAATTTGTCTTGCGTACAAGATGCGCAGAGATAAAGATGGAGCAGAAATTGACAGACTGGCCAACCAATGACTGGCCCAATTTGAGACCCATCCTATGAGAGAGAGTCAACCAGTCCCTGTCACTATTAAATATATTCTGCTATACATGCAATCAGAAGCCTAGCATAACTTCCCTGTGAGAGGTTTCACCCAGAACCAGATAGAAACATATGTACAGTCTCGCAGCCAACATTAGGTGGAGCTCAGGGAATCTTGTGAAAGAGGAGGACAAAGGATTTAAGGAGCCAGAGATGTCAAAGTCATCACAAGAAAGCCTACAAAATCAACTAAACTTGGCACATATGGGCTCACAGAGACTGTATCACCAACCAAAAAGAATGTATGGAGCAGACCTAGGCCCCCTACACACAAGTAACAGATGTGCAGCTTGGTCTTCATGTGAGTCCCCTATTAGTTGCAGCAGGGGCTGTCTCTGATTGTGTTGTCTGCCTTTGGATCCCTTCCCCCTACCTGGGCTGCCTTGTCTAGGTGTCTAGCCTCAATAGGAAAAGATACACCTAGTCCTACTGCAACTTGGTATGCCAAGGTGGGTTATTGTACATGCAAGGTCTCCTTTTTTCTAAAGAGAGAGGGAAGGAAGAATAGGGGAAGGAGGTGTGAGAGGAAGGGACTGGAGGTTGAGGAGGCTGGGGAGGCTGTGTTTGGGATGTAAAATAAATAAATTAATGAAAAAATCTTTATCTCAGGTTTAAACAGCTTGGCTGAGTAGACTATGCTTCAAAAATCACTTTGCTTTGCTGAATTTGTGGACAGTCCTTCAGGGTTGGTGGGTTCTATTGGGTTGGATCACTTAAAGCTGTTTCTAACAGGAACATGAACTAAGCTGTCTGGAAACTTCTTCGTTCTCCTTGGGACAAGACACTAAATACATACTTTGTTCACAGATTGATGGGCAGGTCTGTTCGATTGCTTCTTAGAACTTAGAGTCAGTGGGTTCTTATGTTTCCATGCAGTAAGAGTTTGGAAAGGAAGGGAGATAACACAACATTCTCTGGCCTCTTTGTCTGTCTGAATAGATTACCAATAATATCATGAACTGGACTCAGAAGTTCATGAGCGATCCAGGCTTTTTCACCAGCGAATACATCATTCATCTATCATGTTGGCCGGCTTATGGGGTCCTGCTGAGTCTCATATGAAATCCTTTTATTCTATAGATGATCTTGAATGGGAAAATGGGACAGTAGATGCCACATGTTTCAGGTCCTTCTTTAAAATGCCAGTTGAGTTGTCTATGATCTACAATTCTCTGTCACACCCCACTTGCACTCACACATTCCAGTTGAGTAGCTTTTGTGTTTTATTTAGGTCTTCTGTTTTTGTGGAGGGATGTGAATTAGGCATCTATGACAAACCATCTTTTTAATACTCTCTTTCCATGTGCCTATGATTTGTTCAGTTTCCAGGAACATCGTGCCTTGTCTGTTCCAAGTACTACACTCTTGTATAATTTGAAGCCCTTCCTTCTGGATAATTTGACCTGTAAGCTATTTGGATATGTCAACATTACCTTCAAAGTGAATGATCTAACTTCAGTTTGAAGCTATGAACTGTAAAATAGCTACTAACTATTTCTCATGGGAGAAGAGTATAAAATTCAAGACCTATTTAGTCTATGTTTCTGGAAGGGAAAAGACCAAAGAAATGAGAGGTTTTTATTTTTCTTTACTTAGGCATGTGGCAAATAATAATAAATAGAAGATAAAGTTCTTATGTTGTGATATAATGGATTATATTGGCAATATCAGTTGAATCATTATAAAGATTTATATACCATGCTAAAAAAAATTAAAATTCCTCAGACAATAATTAGAACACTTCTGACCAGGAGAAGAGTTTGTCTGCTACAATGACAGTGGCATATTTAATAAAAACAATGAAAAGAAACATGAAGTGTAGTTTGGAAAAGAATGAGTAGAGAGAGATAGCTTTCTAAAAAGGTGTTTGAGTGATAATGGAGAGAGCAGAGTGTAAGGAAATAGAGACATTGTTGAATGACCAAAGAATGTCTGTGCTATTAATTGAGATAAAAAACATGTAAATGTGGCACATAGTCAGACAAGGAAATCTGGCCTTTTCGACTGTCAATCCTGTAGGTTTCTACCACTCTAAATTTGTCATGCAGATGGTACCCATCATTATAACTGTTGTTTAACTTTTATTGAATGTTGACAGTGTGCTTAGCCTGGTGTGGAACATTGGAAAGGTATGCTTGTCTGAACATTCTCCTCCCACCTCCATCTGCTTTTCTCAATTTGTTATTATCATGTTTTCTTGGCACTTATGATTTGGTGAATGGTCTGTCATTCACACAGTAATTGCCAACTACATATCAAATAGAAAAGGATTTAAAACATTTTAAGAATGCATTAACTTATTAATGCACAGTTCATTGCAAATGGGTGCATGCATTAAGAAAAACACTCAAATGTCAGCTTACCTGAAATACATGATAAGTAATTTTACAAAGAATTTACATTTTTTAGATTACGTTGGTCTTAACAAAGTAGACTATATTGTTGTATTTCAACATCTTTTTTGAGACTATGTCTGTAGTGTTTTTGGATAAGAACGAGTCCACAGGCTCATATATTTGAATATTTGGTCACCAGGGAGTGGCACAATGTGAAAGAATTAGAAGAATTAGAAGGTGTGGCCTTGTTGGAGAAAGTGTGTAATCTATAGTAGCTTTGAGGCTTCAAATGCCCATGTCATGCTCTGCCTTGGCCTATGCGTCAGGATGTAGGTCTTAGCTATGCTCCAGTGCTATGCATCCCTCCAAGCTTCCCGCCATGACGATGACAGACTAAACCTGTGAAACTGTAAGTAGTCCCCCAAATAAGTGCTTTCTTTTATAAGAGTTGCTTTGGTCATGGTGTCTCTTCACAGACACAGAGCAGTGACTAAGCCAACGTCTCACTAAGTAGCAGCTACTTATTCTCACCATCTTGAGCCACCCCATGTCTCTGTATTTACCACCACTATTTGCACAGAGAAGCCTCTCTGACTAAGGCTGACAGTAGCACTTTATGTACTTATAGGTACAAACATAAATATTTGGAAAGCAGTTTGGTGCCAGAGACATTTATAAGAATGCCAGACAATGTCCATGGTGAATCATTAAAGATCAACAAATGGCTGGTGGCAAGCAACCTTACCAAATCAGAAATGTCCTACACTTGTTTGAAAAGTGAATCATTCATTACCTCAGTTTACAGAGCTACAGAAGACATGCTTGATGCACCAGGGGTTTCTGTGACATGAGAATGTCCTTGAGGATAAATCCAGAACAAAAGCAAACATGTGTGAGTAGAGATGGAGTGCTGGTGCTATCTCTAATCGGCTCGAAGAATTATCAGTTGTGTGGAACAATGGATTAACTTTTTGTTGAAACCAGTTTAAGTGTAAGAGCATTCCTGGTTTGTTGAGACACAAAATGGAACAGTGGTTGGGAAACAGGAAGACCCTCACATTGCAAGTCTATATCACGGATTATAGAAAGTCATATCTGTATGTTTTTATGATGATAACTTATTATATTTCTTTAACCAGATGCTTCACTTAACTGATTATCTCACAATTGGGAATCTTAATAGAAGTGGATGTTTAAATAATAGCAAACCATTTCTGGATGCAAGCCAAGAAGTTAATATAATTTTTTTAATGAAGGAGGGTGTTGTGAGTGATTACTGTTTGAGGTAAAAATTCAACATCATGCGGGCTTCATCTGTGCCCCTTGCAAAGCCATTATTTAAAATAGACTTGCTGAGTATTTACACACCCCACGGAGGTGTGAGGAGGGTCACAAGACCCCCACCCAAGTTTCCAGATGCTTTCTACTTCTTGTTGGATGTAACACTGCATTAATTGAACATGGCCTCAGGAGGGGCTAGAATGTAGAGTTTGGGGGAGACTAGAGTGTAGGAGGAATAAGGCCTGTCATTAAGCAGGAACAAAGCCTGCTGCTAAATGGTGCTTTCATTGCTTCTTCATGCAGCTGGCCTGAGAACTGCCCAGGCATCCCCAGCCATGCCCAGCTTGAGACCTGCCCAGCCTGCCTGGAGACCCATGATGCCACACCAGGTAATGAGACACGAGCCAATGAAGAAAAGCTGAAACAGCCTGCAGTTCAGGAGCCAATGGGACTCTGGATGAAGGTTATAAAGGGGTCATCCTCTTCCAGACCTATAAACAGGTCTGCTTTTGCCACTTAACAGGCCTGCCAGTCTGGGTCCTTGACTCTGCACCAGCTCATCACCGCCCCTAAGAGTCCTGGGTATGGGCCCCCGCAGCACTACAGGAGGAACTTCCATCTGTGTCACTATAAGGAAGCCTTCCTCATCTTTTCTGAGTAAAGGCTTTCCAGGTGTGGCTTGTTGGGAGGAGGAAAGAATCACTCACACCCGTGAGAGTTACTCTTTACCTATGTTCTGTAAGGATTTCCAATAAACCCATTGGTTCACCACAGTGAATTTGACAGATTGTGCTTCAGTTTGTCATTGTGTCCTTAGGAGAAAGGAGATATTGATATTGATTATGTCTCACCATGGGAAGGAATTTTAGCAACACTTGGCATAGTCAACAGGATATGACAAAATCAAACTGAGGATGAGTTTGGGACTTCAGACTTTGCACAATTGTTCTGGCCATCCTCTTTATAAATATTTTGTTGCATATACACATTATAACACTAGACTTTAAAGATTTGGAAGCACATTTAAGAGACATGAAGAACACTCAAAGAGGCCAGTACAGGAGATTAGCTCATAAAGGGTTCCAAATTATTTAAATGCTATAAAAACGATGAAAGAACAGTAAAAATGTGATATATATCTGTTGGGTGATCTAAAAGCTGCATATATACATACATATATATATATATAGCTAATTGCTGGCTTCATGATCAGGTTGTGGCCCAGATGAGGACATTGTCACATACGCTTATCTTTGTTGTGTGAACCCTGCTCTACCTAATTTGGAGTTGTTTGGTTGAATAAAATGCTGGAACCTGGATTGGGTGGAAGAGAGGAAAGGTAGGAGAAATGTTGGAGGGCTTCTGAAGCAGGGAAGAAGTCATAGAGGAGAGGAAGACATGCCATAAATTAGATAGAAGAACATCATTCCACATGGCCTGGAACATCAGCATAGTGTGGAGACTAACAATGCAAGGGGATGTATGTATGTATTGAAGTTTTATTTGGGGGGGATAGCATTAAAAGCTAGATTAGATGGGCTAATATTGCACTATCCAGGCTAAGGCTTGTTAAAATCCATCAGGTGTCTCTATGTAATTATTTGTAAGTGGACTAAGGGATAAATCGGTCGCCCTAATAGTCGTAAGCATCAATTACAAATAGTAATATTTGTTACAACATATATCCACAATGGAATAATATTCAGCTGCAAAGAAAAAGAAAATAATAAAATTTTCAGGTAAATCGATGGATCATATTGAGTGAGACAATCCAGACTCAGAAAGGATAAATACCACATGTTCTCTTTCATCTACAGTTCTAGTTTCATCTTCTGATAAGACATGGAGTAACTGCAGAAAGAAAGTAAAAATGGACCATGGGGGCAGAGGAGCAATGGGAAGGGGAATAGCAGGGGACTAGTGATTTAAAAGGGGAAATTATATAATAAGGGAAACAGATACATACATAAGAAGAAGGGGAGAAGAGTGAATAGCAATAAGGAGGCCTGAAAAGTCACAAGAAATCACATTACTAGCTATTTACCAAAAACTGCATATTTACATATAAGTCTGTGTATACACTTATAATTTAAATGAAATTTCAACATCTGGACTGATAGTGCTTCCCCAAAGATACATAGACAAAGATAACTAACAAAATCAAAAGCAAGAGGCACAAGGCTTGTTGCTCAGGATTGTCCAACAGATTCCCCAAACACCAGGAACTATTACTGTTTTCCTTAGTTACCTCCCAGAAGCTGAAGTCTCTATTGCCGAAGACTCCATGTGCTTTGGGCTGAAGACTCCTTGAATCCTACTGGATCTGACTTGAAAGCCCCCTCCCTGAGGACCACCTTTCATGGTACCAGAAAGTATATACAAGTTTCCAAGAAATGGAAATGACCAATATTCCCACCCAATTATGACGCCTAAAGATTGAGAAAGTGACCACAGTGGCACAATATTCCTAGGTGTACAAGAGTGACACGCAAACCTTAGCAATAACCAAGTTATATACCTGGGTAATATGATAGGCTTAATTTTTAGGGTTTTTTTGTGGTCATATTGGTTTCAAAAGTGGTTTGTAATTTCACCAGCCATGAATGTGAATTCCTCTTTCCTCACATTCTCTTCAGCATTTCTTATCAGTTTTTGTTTGTTTGTTGTTATTTTTATCTTTGTCATTCTGACTGGGGTAAGATGAAATCCCAAATCTGTTTTATTTCATTTCCCTAAATAGCAAAGACACTCATGTCTCAGGATATTTGTTAGACATTTTTATTTTTTTTTCCTTTGAGAACTCACTGATCAAATCTGCAGGCCACTTTTTAAATGGGTCTTTGTTTTTTTAGTTCTTTTTGCATTCTGGTTATTAATACTCTATCAGAGAGAATATCTGGTGCAGATTCTTCTTCTCACTCAGTTCCCATAGCTGCACAGAATTTTTTGTGTCATGAGGTCCCCATTGTCAACTGTCGCTCTTTATTCCTGGGAAAATGGGGTCTTATTCAGAAAGCTCTTTCTTGTAGGGTACTCCTTATGTTTTTTTTTTTCCCTAGGAGTTTCAGAGTTTCATGTTTTCATATAGGTCTTTGATCTATGTGGATTGAATTCTTGTGAAAGTGGTAGATATGGGTGTAATTCCTTTCTTCTATTCACTTGGACAACCAGTCTTGCATACAATCAATATAATATATATATATATATATATAATATATATTGCACCTTGTCAAATATTAAATGAGTGCTATTACTTGTATTCAGGTTTGGGTCTTCCATTTTGTTCCATTTGTCTCTATCTCTGGTTTTGCCTCAGTATCATGATGTTTTTCTTCCTATTCCTCTGTACTTGTCTTGAAATCTGGAATCATAAGCCCTCTACAATTGTTCATTTTGCTTAGTATTTCTTTGGCTTTCTGGGTTCTTTTGTGGTTCTATATGAATTTTAGGATCATTGTTTCTATTTCTGTGAAGAATGTAATGGATACTTTGGCTGCTATTGCTTTGAATCTTAACCTGTAAATAGATTTTGTATAATGGTATTTTTTTTTTACAATTAATCTCTACCAATCTATGAGAATGAGATGTCTTTTCATTTTCTTGTGTCTTTCTCAGTCTCTTTCTTTAGAGATTGGAAGTTTTCACTCTTGGTTAGGTTTATTCCTAGATAATCTATTTTCTTTGAGGCTGTTGTGAATACCAATATACTCATAACCTCTTTCTCTTTGTGTTGTTGTTGTTGTTGTTGGTGGTGGTGGTGATTAGAAAAGTTTAGATTTTGGATGTTGGTTTTGTATCCTGCCATACTACTGAAACTGTTGACCATTCAAAGTTTGCTGGTAGAATCTGCAGGTAGGGATTATTTACTTTTCCTGTTTGTATCCTTTTAATTTTCTTTTCTTGTCTTCTTGCTCTAGCTAGTGCATTTAGCACAATGTTAAACAGTGGAGATAGCAGACAGTTAAGTTTTGTTCCTGATTTCAGTGTAATTACTTCAAGGTTTTGTCTACATAGGCTAATATTGACTGTGGGTTTCTCATGTATAGTTTTTATTATGTTGAGGTATATTCCCTCTAGCACTACTCTCTTTAGGACTTCATCACAAAGACATGGTGGCTTTTGTCAGGAATTTTTCATGAGATGATCATGTGGATTTTGTTTTTCAATACATTTATGTGATTCAGTACACTTATTCAGTTGTATATGTTGAGCTTTGCCCACATCTTATCACTGGGATAAAGCCAAGATGGTAATGTATGTTTGTATTCTACTTGCAAATTTTTCACTGAGGAGTTTTAAATCTGTGTTCTGTTCTTCTTTTAATGTGATTTCACCTGCTTGTTGTTGTTATTAAATTAACCATTTAAATGTTTAAAGTATGTGTTATTTACTTTTATGAAGAAACATGTTTTCTTTTTTTTTTTTGACATGTGTGACTTATCCTGTGATTGTATGCAGTTTAGATTCATGAGAACTTTATTCGTGTGAACTTTTCTTAACCCTTGGAGGAGAAATTGTCTGAGGTTCTAAATAAAGTTGGCTACTTCATGAGACTTTAGCTTGCCTCATTTATCAGATCCACTTTTCCAGGTTCCCACCACCTCAGGATGGTGAGACACAACTTTTAAAAGTCTGGTAGAATTATGCCACAAATCCTGTGTGTCTGGGCTTTTTTTTTAATTTGGAGGACTTTTTATTATTGTCTCAATATACTAATTCATTATAGATCTGTTTAGGATTTTTTTCTCTTTGTTTCATTTTAGTGGTTTGGTTGAATCTAAAAATTCATCTAGTTCTTTTAGATTTTCTGACTTAATAAAATACAAGTTTTTTAAGTATTCTCTTATAATATTCTGCAATTTTTGATGCCGATTTGGGCTTCTAGACTGATTACACCTGTCATGGTTGGGTGTGGAGGATCATTAGATCCTCACCAGATTCTCAGTGACTCTCTGCACCTGACGTATAAACTCTGCCCTAAATGCAAGTGGCTTTAGGAGGGAACTACACTGCATAGGCTGTGGAAGGCTGCAGGGGATGGGGTAGGCTATGGAGAAAAGGATTATGTACAGACAATGGGGGGAGAGGCACACACACCTACATAAGCAGCCCCTCATATATGCTCTTTAAGGCTCACACAACTCATTGGCTCCTTACATTGAATTTTAGTTTGTGACTGGGAACTCAGGAGAAGGTGTAAACATCAATTTTGTCTCCTCTTGGGGAGATAGAAAGTGTTATTTAAGAAGACAGATATGGTCCTAAAAAGAAGTTCTAGGAGATTCAGCAGGACCCACCTTCTCTGGCATCCTCAGGCACCAGACACAGTGTATGTGTGGGGAAATACTCCTACACTTAAAAAGAAATAAATCTTTTAAAAAATTATTGGATATAGAACTTAAACTCATGGAAATGGATGAATAGCAGAATGTTAAAGTCAGTTCTCAAATATGTATGGACTGTACATTGGGAATGTATGCTAAGCCTTATAATTTTCATAATTGTGGCCTAACTATTTTTGTTGTTTTATATTGTACTTGTTGTTATAAGAGAAAGAGCCATTTGTTTGACTGAAAGGGAGACCTGTTGGGGAGAAAAAGATATACCTTAAACTTAAAAAAATAAAGGAAGCAGATAGAGGGTTATGAGGGGGAAAAGGTTGGGAGGGTGGGACCGGAGGGGGGAGTAGGGAGGGGATTGTGATTGAGATGTAACTTGAAGAAATAAAAATATTTTTAAAAAAGAAAAAGAAAAAAAAAGACACAGTCTGGATTTACTTAATGTTTGTGTCATCTTTTATTACATAAATTATTTTTTAAAATCCAGATCCTAACACATTGCACATTTTTGGGATCATACATGTACTATGTATTTCCAAACACTTAATGTGAAATGTTTTCCGTTTAAGGGTGAAAGAAACACATGAACATGATCAAGATCTACATCAGGAACTGGGAACAAACCAAGGGTGCTGAAATATTGCCCGGTCAAAGAGCTGTTCATTGGAAACTGTTTTCTGGAATACGCTAACCATGCTACTACTAAGTAAAAACAGAAAAAGTAAATATCGCAATCTCTAATATTAAAGTTATTAACAAATAACAGTTTTACAAAGGCAGTGAGTTGAGAAATCAATCAAAATGGACAAAGTAGTTAAACTGAAATAATTACCACTAATTTTATTTACACTTTGGTTTCATTAGCCTAGAAGAAAGATATATGTGGTGTAAACTATGCAATTAAATTTAGTGACATTACTCTACTAAGATAATCTTATGAAAGTTTATCCCTCTAAATTCCCACAAAATTTAGCTCTGTAACACAAGTCCAACATAGAAGCTCTATAAATGTCTAAAGAATTGAATTGTATCATTAGAACAATTTACAGGGAAGTGACAAGTTCTTTCTGTTGAAGTCTGTACTCCATAAACCTTGTGCCTCTTCATTTACTAGACCTTCATAGATATATTTTTCACATTTTGTAGGGTGTAAGTACAAGTTCTCTGTGTTTTATTATATTTGATGCCTAAATATTTCCCTTTATTTTAAACAATTGCCAATGCTTTTACACTATACATTTTGATTTCTAGGTTTTTAATATATATGTAATAAATAAATAAATAATATTAAATATAAATATATATATTTAAGCATTGATTTTTCCCATATAGTGCATAAATCAACCTTGTTGACCTTTCTTAACAGTGTTAAAATTTTCTAAAATTAGAATACAGATAGGAAAGTGTAGGGATAAATCTGAATAAAGGGAGGTTTATTGGTACATACAATACAGGTTTTAAAATATCACAATGAATTCAGCAATGATGTGTATGATTAATGTATATCAAAAACATAAAAAATGTGAAAACATGGTATACACACAGTTGACTACTACACAGATTTTGAAAAAGAGGAAAACAAAAAAAAATCCATAAGAGATTTTTGTTATTTGTTTGTTTGTTGTTATGTGTCTTTTTGAGAAAGAGAGTCTCACTGTGTAACCCTGGCTAGCCTGACACTCATTATGTAGAACAAGCTGCCACTGTTTTCAAAGAGATCTACATGCCTATGTCTCCTAAGGGTGGGTGTCTTAGATGTGGACCACCTCAATAGTTTTCCTTAGAACTTTCAGTTCTGTGTAGCCCAGGCTGGCCTCGAACTCTTGATTCTCCTGCCTCTGCCTCCTTCAGCAAATCCTACCAGCGTGCACCACAACAACAATAAGACAGCTAAAGGAGACCAAGGGGATACAAATTGGAAAGGAAGAAATAAAATTATTACTATTTGCAGGCAATGTGATAGTATACATAAGTGACCCCAAAAATTCCACCCAAAAACTCTTACAGCTGATAAACACCTTCAGCAAGGTGGCTGGATACAAAATTAATTCAAAAAAATCAGAAGCCCTTCTTTATACAAAAAATAAATGGGCTTAGAAAGAAATTAAGGAAACAACACCCTTCACAATAGTCACAAACAATATAAAATACCTGGGCATAACTCTAACCAAGCAAGTGAAAGACCTGTATGACAAGAACTTCAAGTCCTTGAAGAAAGAAATTGAAGAGGCCATCAGAAGATGGAAAGATCTCCCATGCTCATGGGTAGGTAGGATCAACATAATAAAAATGGCTATTCTGCCAAAAACAATATACAGATTCAATGCAATTCCTATCAAAATACCAACACAATTCTTTATAGACCTGGAAAAAGCAATTCTCAACTTCATATGGAATAACAACAAACCCAGAATAGCTAATTAAATCATGTACAATAAAAAAAAAAAACATCTGGAGGTATCACCATCCCAGATTTCAAGCTGTACTACACAGAAATGGTAGTAAAAACAGCATGGTACTGGTATAGAAACAGGCCTATGGATCAATGGAATCAAATTGAAGACCCAGAAATGAACCCACACACCTGTGGTCACTTAATTTTTGACAAAGAATCCAAAACCGTACAATGGAAAAAGGACAGCATCTTTAACAAATGGTGCTGGTCCAACTGGATGTTGACATGTAAAAGAATGAATTTAGGCCCATATTTATCACCTTGTACAAAACTTAAGTCCAAGTGGGTCAAAGCCCTTAACATAAGGCTGGACACACTAAATCTACTAGAAGAGAAATTGGGGAAAACCCCCAAACTCATTGGCACAGGTGACAAGTTCCTGAACAGAACACCAACAGGTCAGGATCTAGACCAACAATCAATAAATGGGATCTCATGAAATTGAAAAGCTTCTGTAAGGCAAAAGACACTGTCATTCAAATAAAACAGCAAACTACAGATTGGGAAAAAGTCTTCACCAACCCCACATCTGACAGAGGGCTAATATCCAAAATTTACACAGAGCTCAAGAAATTAAATGCCAAGAAACCAAATAATCCAATCAAAAAAAATGGGGAACTGAGCTAAACAGAGAATTCACAAAGGAGGAATCACTAATGGCAGAGAGACACTTGAAGAAATGCTCAGCATCCTTAATCATCAGAGAAATGCAACTCAGATGACTCTGAGATTCCATCTCACACACCTGTCAGAATGGCTAAGATCAAAATCTTAAGTGACAGCACATGCTGGTGAGGTTGTGGAGAAAGGGGAACACTCCTCCATTGATGGTGGGAGTGCAAACTTGTACAACCACTATGGAGGTCAGTCTGGTGATATCTTGGAAAACTTGGAATAGCTCTGCCTCAACACCCAGCCATACCCCTCTGAGTATACATCCAAATGATTTGTCACCAAACCACAAGGAAGTTTCCTCATCTATGTTCATAGCAGTCTTGTTTGTAATAGCTAGAAACTGCAAACAACCCAGATATCCCTCAACCGAGGAATGGATTGAAAAACTGTGGTACACAATGGAATACTACTCAACTATCAGAAACAACGAAACCATGCAATTTGCAGCCAAATGAATGGAACTAGAGAAGCTCATCCCGAATGAGCTAATTCAGACTCAGAAGGATGCACATGGCATCTATTCACTTACAATCGGATTTTAGCCATATAGTACAGGATAACTATACTACAACCAATGCACCAAGGGAAACAGAAACATAGACTTTGTTTCCTGTCAATGAGACACTTTGCTCTAGTGGTGCTGCCTTGTAGCCCTCCAGTGTATGAGGAGGCTCTTGGCCCTCATATGACTGCTGAACTGGGGCAGGGGACTGTTATGTAGAGACACTGCACTCCTGAAGAGTGGGATGGAAGGGATGGTGGTAGAGGGTGGGAGGGCAGGACTGGGAGGGGCAGAAAGAGGACACTGTGATGGAGATGTAACCTGAAGTCATAAATAAATATTTAAAATATACTTATGACTGAAAAAAAGAAGTTTCAGTTCTAACAATCTTATCTTATGAAAGTTTAGACAATTTCTTTGTTTATTTTAATATATTTAATTTTAAACTTACTTCCTTGACTATAAATTTCATATAAACAGAGTGGCATCAGAAGTTATTCTTACTTGAGCCTAATTTTGAAAGAAGAATATTCAATGTTTCACCTTCAAGGATGCTATTGTTAGAAGCTATGGTATATCCTCTTTGTTAAACTAAGGAAATTCTATTTGTTTTAAAGGTTGTATCATAAGAACCTTTTATTTTATATGTTGAAATAATGTTACATTTTGTCAGTTTATACTCTGGGCTAATTGATATAACCACATGCTCATTAACTTTAACTTGATAAAAGGCAGATTTAAATGATTGATTTTTTAAATGTCAATTCAAAACAGCCTTTCATACATTAAAAATTGTTGATGATCTTTATATCCAAGTGCATGAGTAACTTTGTTTTATTTCCCCCCGTTATTTTTACTTTATACTGTCTTACTGTCATTTCTGATTTGAGTATCAATTATAAAGTATTGTGAAATGTGTTGATAAATGCTCACTCCTTGTTTATAGTCTTGAAAAGAGGACACTGCGATGGAGATGAGAAATGTAACCTGAAGTAATAAATAAATATAAAAAAAGAAAAGATTATCTGGAATTCATATCAGTACTGTAAGTGTTTGGTAGGATTGTTCAGTGAAAACTTTGTGGCTGGTTTCTCTGGGAAATACTGAATTTTATTTACAATAAATAGATTTTTTAAAATCATAGTTCTATGAGGTTGATACTAGTATCTTGTATACTGTATGCAAAATCCCTAATAATGAGCTACACCCCTATCCTAGGGAGCTTTGAAATGAAAGTTCCAATTCCTGTAAGTTATAGAACCCAAGCAAATTAATGCATCTTTACTGACTCTTGGTAATTTGTGCTTTTATAGGAAATTGTCAATTGATTCTATATTTAATTTGTGTTAGGGTCTTAGTTACTTTTCTAATCACATGACAAAATATCATAATCAAGGCAAATTATAAAATAAATAATTTAATTAAGCTTATGATTTCAGAGGGTTAGCATCCATGATGACAGTGTAAAGCCATGTGGCAGGAAGAGCTGAGAGCTCACACGTTGATCCACAAATAGTAGGCAGAGAGAGACACACATTAGGAATGGGAAAAGGATTTTGAAAGCTAAAGCTCACCTCCACCAACAAGGCCACATATCCTAATCCTTCCCAAACAGTTACATCAATTGGTGACAAAGTATTTGAACATATGGGTCTATGAGGACCATTATCATTAATACTATGACAACTGAAAAAAATTATAATATTCTTTTATTTTTATTTTGACTGCTACAGTGTCTCTAGTAGAACCTCCAACTTCATCCTTAATATTAGAAATTTATGCATCCACTGATTATTCTATTTGTCCATCTTGCTAAATATTTTTAAAACATATTTAATTTTTCTTCAAGGAAATATCATTTCCCTATATTCATTTTCTGTGTTGTGTTCTGACTATTAACTATCACCTAGTGCTTATAACACCTTTCTTTTCTTTTTTTTTTTCTTGTCTTGAGGTAACAACTAAGATTTGAAACATTAACTACAATTCATATGAAAGATATATCTTAAATTTTATTCAGTTTTATTTGTTATTTTCTCTTTGGTATTGTCTTTCAATCCTGCATTTTCAACTATTATTTCCTAAGTATGCATGTTTTCTGTTATCTTTTGAATTAATACATTCTAGTTTGATTCATTATATTAATATAATAATTATTCATTTACACATTTTGAGAACTTTTAATCTATCTTATGATGTGACAAAATCTTTCTTGGTGAAGGACCCATGGGAACCTAAAAACACTTTTATATACTGACAGTCTTGGTTGATTAACTACTCAATTTGATGATATATGATAGGTGGATGCATAAGACATACTCCCTACTCTCAAGTAGCAAATGAATGTGTTCAAGAAAATGAGGGGTTGTACAAGTTGGCACTCCCACCAGCAATGGAGGAGTGTTCCCCTTTCTCCACACCCTCGTCAGCATGTACTGTCATTTGAGCTTTTGATCTTAGCCATTCTGACAGGTGTGAGATGGAATCTCAGAGTCGTCTTGAATTGCATTTCTCTGGTGATTAAGGATGCTGAGCATTTCTTCAAGTGTCTCTCATCCTTTATGGATTCCTCCTTTGTGAATTCTCTGATTAGCTCTGTTTCCCATTTTTTGATTGGATTATTTGGTTTCTTGGTGTTTAATTTCTTGAGTTCTTTATAAATTATGGATATTAGCCCTCTGTCGGAAGTAGGGTTGTTAAAGATCTTTTTCCAATCTGTAGGTTGCCATTTTATTCTAATGGCAGTGTCCTTTCCCTTACAGAAGCTTGTCAGTTTCATGAGGCCCCATTTATTGATTGTTGGTCTTAGAGTCTGAACTATTGGTATTCTGTTCAGGAAGTTGTCTCCTGTGCTCATGAGTTCAAGACTTTTCCCCACTTTCAGTCTGGCGACATCTTAGAAAACATGGAAGAGCCATACCTCAAGACCCAGGCACACTACATCTGATTATCCACACCAACAATTCCTCACCAAACCACAAGGACATATCCTCATCCATGTTCATAGCAGCCTTATTTGTAAAAGCTAGAAACTGGAAACAACCCAGATATCCCTCAACCAATAAATGGATAAAAATATTTGTGGTACATGTACAAAATGAAATACTACTCAACTATCAGAAACAATGAAATCATGCAATTCATAGCCAAATGGATGGAACTAGAAAAGCTCATCCTGAGTGAGCTAACCCAGACTCAGAAGGATGCACATGGCATCTACTAACTTATAAATGTATTTTAGCCATATATTACAGGATAACTATCCTACAACCAACACACCAAAAGTATCAGGAACATAGACTTTGTTACCTATTAATGGGAGAATTTTCCCTAGGGGTGCTACCATATAGGTCCCCAGTGCAAGAGGAAGCTCTTAGCCTTCGTATGACTGTTGAACTGAGAGGGGCTGATATGTAGGGACACTCCACATCGGAGGAGTGGGATGGGTGGGAGAGGGAGGAGAGGGTGGAAGGGTGGAACAGGGAGGGATGGAAAGAGGGCACTGTGATGGAGGTGTAACTTAAAGTAATAAATTTTAAAAAAGAAAGAAAATGAGGGGATTTATTAATAGAATGTCTAATTGAGTGAGTGGAGAAAGGTGATGTAGAAAGCATAACAGTTTGTTGTTCATTAAATCGTGGGCAATGAGAAAACTAATATGATTTGAAAGAAAGATATCTTGATTTTTCTTAGAGAAAAGGAACAGGAGTTTGACTGCCCACTTCTTTAGGAAATATATTTCCATTAATTGCATATTGTTATGGACTGAATATTTATTCCTTTTACTGCTTAATTCATGGCTTTAAATTCTAATTTCCAATATGACAGCTGTAAGACAAAAGACATTTGGAAGGAAATGAAAGATGATGCATAAGCATGCAGTGAAGGTATACGTTTAAACTATTTATTGTTATATTAATACCCCTACCTCCCTTCCAAACCACCAACATAAGGTATAGGAAAAAAAAAAAGATTAGTAGAGACAGAGAATGTAGACCTCTTTAGAGGTAGGTCCTTGGGGCAGTTTGTCAGGATTCCAGCAGTCCAGCCAAACAGCACACACAGGAACAGGCACCATCAATAATGGGAACACAACCAACCAGGAAACGAGCAGCAGTTTGAAGACGACCAACAGTGATAACCTAAGCAGCAGTGGCTTGCTTGGGGCCAAGATCTTAGTCTGACCTGGTCCCTGATCTTCAGTGGGGGAGGCAGCAATAAGTCTCTGCAGAAGCAAGTCTCAGAGTGTTACCTGGAGTCTGTCCAACTGAAGCAAACATGAGAGGCAGAGCTAAGTAGAAAATGATGTCTCTCTTGTCCTTTAGGTTCCCTTTCTACCCTCCAAAGAGTGTGCAAAGGGATGTTTTCCAATTGGCCAATATCATGCCCCCCACATGAGGTGCATTCCTGTTGACCAAGATCACACACTCTCCAAGGAGTCCACCAAAGGATGTTTTCCAGCAGAAAGCATGTTCCCTGCACACGACAGTTTCTGGCTGGCAAAACATCACACACTCTTCCATCAGGATGCTCTTCATGCTGTTCTCATGAGTTTGTTTTTCAGTGATGGGCAAAACACCTCCACATCCCACACTTGAGACCAAACCAAAAATGCATTCATTCAACACAACCATGTTTTTAAAGAAATCAAAACTTCCACGATAGTGGAGAGTGATGATGCATGATGGGTTTGATGTCCTTACAGGTAGTAAAAGATACTAATAGATTTCCCTCCCTCCCTTTCTTTACCTCCTTCCCTCCCTCTTCTTCCCTCCCTCCTTTTTTTCTCCCTCTCAACTCCCTTCCTTTTTAACAGATGGTGATACTCCAAGAAGGCAGATATCTGAAAAAGAGAGCTCATCATGTGATATCTTGATTTTGGGATTCACCATCTCCACGTACTCCAAAGTGAGAGAAAGAAATCTGTGATGCTTAAACAGCTAGAGTGTGAGTTAGTTAATTATGTTAACAATGGCTACATCAAACATTATTGTCTGGAAAGGAATGTAACACACACTGGCACTCCATTTTTCCTTCATCAGAAACACATAGCCAAGGTTATCCAAAGTTATTTATGTATATACTAAAAATAAAATTTAGGCATTGTGCAATTTAGAATTTTCAATAAGTTGATTTTCATTTGAAACAAAAGAGGGGAACTTGTTACAAATTATACAAACTACAATTGGATAGAGTTGGTAAGAAATAAAAGGTAAGGATTTAAGTTACGCACTTAAAGCATTTCCTTTTGATAAACAAAAACGACAATGCATAAATTCTCCTGGAAGTTAAACAACATTAAGAGTTATTGAACATGCCATATATTTTTTTTCTACCAGGCAAACAAGCTGAACTATGAGGAAGTTATTAGAAATATTTATGACTACTAGTACAATGAGAGGAGGTATATATTTCATGTGAACAAAAAAGGATGCACTATTTGCACATATTTTAACGGAATTATTATTCTAGTTTTTCAGATGAAAATGTATAAATACAGAGCTTAAGAGATGGTTCAGTTTAGAGCACTTACTGATCTTGTAGAAGGTCAATTTAATTCCCATCACTCACATGATGGCACACAACCATTTGTGATTCCAGTTTCAGGAGATCCTGTGCCCTCGCCTGACCTCTGCATGCATCAGACACACAAGCAAAGGATATGCATCCATTCAAGAAAAACATTTACACACAAAAAATAAGTCTAATATTTAAAAGACATACATATTTTGAAAACTTCAAAGTAAAATTTTAAATTATCCACATCCTTGGCTCTCATTGTTAATTCACTTTCTTATAAAGCAAACCCACAGCCTTGGCTAGTGACAAAACTCTTAGTGGAACTGGAAAAATAAAAACATGAGAAGGCTATTGAAGAGAAAGTCAACTATCCATTTTCTAGCAGTGCTTTTAATTTAAATATCCCAGGATTCCTCTTCCCGCACAGACACCCATTTGCCTTCTGGTTGTTGAGGCCCCTTCTTTTCAGGTTTGTTCCAGTAGGAGAAACCCAGGGGTTTACTTTCCATGGTCATTTTTCTATCTCCAATTCCTCCTTCAATAGATTCACACAATCTTCCAGAACTGAATGGCAAATGTATTGTCCAAGTCAGAGTTGTGTTTCCAAGTCTGTTCAACAGCTCCACTTGAAGGATTAACTGTGCCTCCAGTGCCCCACACTCTGCTTTTAGCTTCTCACTCTTAAAGACATCATGAGTAGCTACTCATTGACTGATGGGCATTTGGAGCTTTTAAGTTTTTGGCAATTGTTGGTACTTCTGTGAACACCAATGTACAAGTACATCTGTGAGTGCCTGTTTTCATTCATTTTGTGCATGGAGCAAGGGCTACAATTGTTGGATCGTAGAATAATCCTGTTAGCAATTTTTGATACAAGAGCAGATAAATTTCATTAGAAGGTTGTCTCAGTTACTTTTCTATTGTTGTGATAAGAAACTGCGAACAAAAGCAACTTATTTTAAAAATGGGATTATTTGGGGCTTTTGATTTCAGAGAGTTAGAGTCCATGACCAATGTAATAGGAAGCATGGAAACAGGCAGATAGGTGTGTTAACTGAAAGTTCCTATCTTGATCCTCAACCTTGAGGCAGAGATAGATAACTGGTAATGACACTGGATTTTAAATACTAAAAGCCTGCCTCTAATGATTTACCTCCTCCAACAAGGCCATACATCCTAATCCTTTCCAAAGAGTTCCACTAACTGGGGAAAAGCATTCAAATATAGAAATACGGAAGCCATTCTAATTCAAACCACCACAAATGCATATCTTCTTGTTTTATTCATAACATATTTTGTCCACCTTTTAATGCTATAGCTGAGATTTAGTTTGAATAGAGAGCAGATAGTTGAGTCTTGCTATTGGCACTCTAGCTCAGTATTTATTGACTTTAAAATCAAGTGAATGTCTTTTATTGTTTCATGAAACTATTCATTTGTCATTTTTATTATTTCGGTTCCTTTTTGTTTCTATTCATCTTCCTCATGTTGGTTAAGTTTATTGCATAATGTCTATTATACTGATAATATCATCAGTGAATTTTGATTTTGTTAGTCTGTCTTTTTGTTATTTGTTCCTAGAATTTTACTTGTTCCTTTTGATATGTTATATTTATTGTCCTAATAATTTTTTAACTGAATAAATGTGATTGTGGTCACAAGTTAAATTTTTCTCTGATGTTTCTATCATTTCTAGTACTTTTCAAGTTTTAAATTGACTGATCTTTCTTGGTTACAAACCACATTTCTTGGTTTTTCAGTGTTTAGTTATATTTACTAGATAAAAGGCATTATCTTTTTCATATTCTTGATTGTCTATGTTTTGTTGTTAAATGGATTAGACTTGATCTGGTGATGAGTTAAGATGCTTGAGGTAAAATTTCATACTTTCAAAGTTTTTTTCTTAAATTTGTTTGTTCAGGCAGTCACTGATATGTCATTTCTTAGTTTTGGAAGCTGTGGGCCCTGTACTTCCTGTATAATCAGATATATTTATTCCTCTCAGGTCTCTGAGGTGGTTGAAGAATAGATAGCTAGAGTCTCATAGTTAAATTTTGAGTTGTTTAGGAATCAAGAGGGTGGCCTGGATCTAAGAAGATGTTTTTAAAATTGTGATGAAAGTTAGGATGAAAGCTGAGTTGGATACAGAACTTTAAACTCATGGAGAAGGTTAGATAGTAGAATGTTAAAATCAGGTGCCAAATACATATAGACTGGACATTGGGAATGTATGCTAAGCCACATAACTCTCATAATTGTGGCCTATTTACTTCTGTTGTTTTGTGTTGTATTTATTGTTATAAGAGAAAGAATAATTTGTTGGACTGAAAGGCGGAGCTGTTGGGGGAAAAAGATATACCTTAATCTTAAAACAAAGGGAAGAGGATAGGGGGTTGAGGGGGAAGAGGGTGGTAGGGTGGGACTGGAGGGGGGTGTAGGGAGGGGATTGTGATTGAGATGTAACTTGAAGAAATAAAAACTAAATTATTTTTAAAAATGTGTGACATTTCCTGAGAATCCTTTGTTATATTTTAGTAAATTAGTATATAGTGATGTTTGGTTTTTAAATGTCTCCCCAAAGATATCCATATGTCAAAGACTTCTTGGTATGTGGTTTATTGGGAGGTACTATCAGCTTTAAAATTTTATTTTTATGTATTTTTAAATTTATTATATTAAAATATATTTACACAATTTCCATCTTCCCTTTCCTCTGTCTATGTCCAATGGTGCCATAACCTTTAAGATGTAAGACCTCATGGGAGGAAGTTAGGTCAAAGGAGCTGTGTTGATAAAGTATATCCTGGGACTCCTGGATCTTCTTGGTTCCTCTCTTTGCTTCCTGTCTTGCTGTAGGAGAACACCCTTCAGTGACATCACGTGCCTTTGTTATCATGTAATGTGTGGCCACCATCTCAAAGCAACAGGCCACTTAATCATAGACTGAAACTTCTGGAGCTATAGTTAGAATATATCTTTCCTTCTTTAAGCAGATTATCTATTGCAGTTTGTCACAGTAATGGAAAGTTGACTAACACAATATAATACTGAGAGCATCTCCTTCAAAGGTACCTACTGAAAGCACCAAATGATTAATTTATATACTTCACTCTGTATAATGGAAATGTAATCCAGTCTTAGCATTTCTAGTGTTTTTAAATCTTTTGGATTTTTTCCCAGTATATGTTTTGGTTAAATTTTCTCTTCCTCTGAGAAGAGACCATGACCAAGGCAAACAAATCCATCAACTGACTACAAATATATGAGCCTATGAGGGCCATTCTCATTCAGACCAACACAGTATCCCTTCTCGTATTTATTCTTCCTTATGGAGATTGACTTTATACATACATCTTTTAGAAAGAGGTAAAGAGAGAGAAAGGTACTTTTTATGATTCTTCCAAAATTGATTATTTCTTTTCATAATACTATGTTGTAACTTCCAGTTAATTTATGCTTCCTGATCCTGTCTTCTCAAGATAATAATTCTGCTATTTTTCCTTGGGATTCATATTCTATATGTTAACGTGGAGGAGATATAATGGTCTACAGGTGACCAAATAGCAATTTGCATATTTTCAAACAATATTAAATTTGAAATGAGTGGATTCTGAGTAAAGCAGGTTTTCCACTTGAATACTTGTAAGCCTCATGTATTCAGTTAAATATTTGAACTGAAAAAGAGTGACCTCTCTTCAGCAAGAGTTGCTCTGATGAGGTGACCCCAACACCCAAGGTTCTCCACCAGCCTTTTGCTAGGTGTTCATCTTGACTATCTTTGAGTTTAAATTGAAGCATTGGCCATTCTGAGTCTCTGTCCTTCTCATCAATCCTTCAGATTTTAAACATGAAGGTCTTTTTATGCAGTGGCTAAGCTGTCCTTGAAATAAATCTCCTCTGTACACACACACACACACACACACACACACACACACACACACACACACTTTCCCTTTTATCTGAACAGTTCATGGAGATCATTATACTAGCTCTGTGGTTCAATGTGTCTTCAGAAGAATGCTGTGTATTTCACAGTGCCTACTCTTCCTTACTTTGTCTCTCTCACACACAAAAAAATATATTACTTGTTAATCAGTGGTCTAAAGATACATTTCCTAATTATTTTATGGTGCCAAGTTAAATCCTGCTCCTATTACCTTATTCCAGTAGAACTTGTAAACCAATATAAATATTTCAGTAGAAAACTATGTAATTCTTGTGTCCTTCACAGGAACTTTTCTGGTTTTCCAAATATTGATGAATCCTTTTATTAATTTATCTGTAAATCGAAGCAGAGGTAAATTTCCATTTAACTTAAGAAAAGTTATATATATTTGTTAGAATTAAAAAAAAATACTGTGGGTGGAATCCAAGATGGCGGCGGCCAGCGCGGACGTATTTTGATTTTGGGGTCAACAGTCATAATGCAGCAAGTGTTGCAGGACACTGTACAAAGGCCACGACCCCTTCTAAATCTCACTCAGATACACAGGGACCATGGAAGATCCCTGGGCAGGACGCCGCTTCCCACTCTCGGACACACTAGGAAGTCTCTGGACCAGGGAATCAGGATAACCCATCCCCCAACAGGAGAGATCCCCGGTAAGTTCCAACCTAATACCCAGCCTGCAGATTCAGAACCCATGCAGAGATAATCTCCACCCTGCTGGGCCCTCCCAGGTCTCACACAGATGATCCAATTATCTGGCGAAAGGTTGCTACCCTTGGAAGTGAGCGGAGCTCCACTGCAAAGAGCCTTCAGACCAACGATCGCAGTCTGTGACATCACTGGCCAGTTTCCAACCATGGGAGCAGCAAGGCTATTGGAGTTGAACTGCAGATTTACCCGCTACAGGAACCAAACCCAGGCAAACTGCGAGATATTTGAAACTGTCGTATATCAGACTTTTGTACTAGTACGGGCCATTCTGGCAGGGAACCAGAGCTTAATTGTACACAGCTCCACCACCTGGATTAGTTAGGTCTCCCCCTGGGAGGCGGGGCTGAATGACTCACCTTATAGGGGTGGAGTAAGGCAACCAACTCCTACACCAAAGCGCCCCCTTTGGCCCCAAGTCCAGAAGACAGCAAAAAAAATTCCAGATGGCCAGAGGCCCCAGACAAAAAACAAACAAACAAACAAACAAAACAAAACAAAAAAAAAACAGAGCGAAATGTCTCCAACAAAAGAAAGCAACGCTATTACGTCCAGCCTGAACCACCTCACCACAACTGAAACACATGAAAATGATGACAATTCTACATTATGGAAAGTGATAGAGTCCCTTCAAGAAGAACTTAAAACTATGAAGGAATTCAAAGAAGCCATAATTTTACAAGTCAAAACAATGAATAACACCATTAAAGAGCTCCAAGCCAAGGTGACCTAGCTTGTTCAGGAAAAGGATAAAGCAACGAAAGATTTCCAGGCAAAAACAAGCAAACTGGAGAAGGAAATGTACAAAACAAACAATACCATTCAAAACATGAAAATAGAAATAGAAACAATAAAGAAAACACAGCCAGAGTTAAAAGAGGAAATGGAGAATCAAGAGAAGAGAAGAGGACATATGGATGTGAGTGTGAAAAATAGGATGCAAGAGATGGAAGACAGGATCTCAGGCATGGAAGATTCGATGGAAGAAATCAGTACAACATCCAAAGAAAATGAGAAAGCTAAAAAATCTCTCACCCACAACATCCAATAAATCAAGGACTCAATGAAAAGATGGAACCTAAGAATTATAGGCATAGAGGAAAGAGAAGACTCCCGACTCCA
>CAJQZJ010031819.1:4127616-4163644 GCA_907164525.1 Lophiomys imhausi
GTGTGTGTGTGTGTGTGTGTGTGTGTGTGTGTGTGTGTGTGTGTGTGTGTGTGTAAAACACTCCTGGTTTCCCTAGTGCTTATCTGTGAGCATAAGAACTTCTGTGTCTAGTACACTTACTGGCCTGCCAACCTTGCCAATAAAGAAAGCCTCAGACCACAGATGGACTTAGTCAAAACACAATACCAAAAAACCCAGAAGAGGTAGAGAACTAGCAGGCCACTCTAGTCAGGGAAATAGGTAGGCTAACTTCAGATGGTCACCTCTACAACCTCTCCTCCAAATCCAATTCCCCAAACTCACTGCCAGCTCTGTAGCAGAATAGCTGCTGCAGCCTCCCCTCCTTCTCTGTCCCCATCTCCTGTGAATCACACAGAACTTCCCCTTCCACTATACTGACTCCTCACTCATCCTGTTATCCCAGCTACCCACCCCAGCAAGGATTCCTTGGGATCTGCCATCCAAACCTGCCTGAAAAGCAGGTAGGTCAGCAAAGTGGGTAGGTAGGCTCTAGATCTTCACTCTCTATCCTCTCCTTCAGATTCCCCCCCCAGTCTCAGGCCCAGTTCTGTAGAAGACTTTCTGCAGTGGACTCTCCTCATTTTTAAATTCTCATTTCCAGGGGCTAAGCAGATGCTGGTCAAACACCATGCTTTCCTCCCTCCTATAGACCAGCCTCAGCATCCCTCCTTTGAACTCATCCACATTCCTAAGTGGTTCACCCAACATCTAGAAACATATTTTGCCTGATGTTTTAAAACATAATGGTGCCTTCTGTGCTAGCAAAATGATCTAATCCAGGCTAAATTAAGTTAAATGAAGGCAGGTTTAAACAGCATGAAGACCGTAGTTGGAGCAGTTTGCAGTCTTTGATTGGAAATATGCTAGAACAGATACATATTAGGGACAGGAGGCAAACTTAAGTAGGAGAAAAAAATTTCAGGAGCATGATCTTGGAAATTGGGGTTGCCCCAAAACCAGGGAGGATGAGAAGGGATCCCACCCTCCAGGGAGAGGCATGCTGTACTTATCTGAGGAAGAAATGATAACAAGCATCCCTCATTCCTTTCAAATACCTTCAATCACTTTCTTGTCACCCTCCAACCTAATAAACTTTAAACCATTTTTATATAACAGAGACACAAGTAGTTATTATTGAGAATAATCATAAATAAAGGAACACCTGTTTATGTCTTAATATGAAGACTGTTATCAAGGAAAACCTATCTGCCAACCATCAATCCCATCAGAGATCTGAGGAGGATAAATTAAAACAGGAATTATAATCTAACTACCTATGTATCATTTACTATGACAGAGGTTAACCCCTTACTCAGACAGACTTTCCATATGTCTCCTGTGGTGTTGATGTCTTCATTGTGAGACAGGTCCCAGGCCAGCATCAGTCTTCAGCTGTCAGGCCTGGCAAATCTGAGATGCCTTCCTGTGGAGGAGACACTTGGGAGGTTGACCTCATTTTGTGTAGGCAAAATGGGGCAAGCAGATAATTTGTTCAGGAGTGAGGATGGTTTGACCTCATGACCTCTAAGCCTTCAGCTATCTAGAGAAGTGGTTCTCAGCCTTCCTAATGTTGGGATCTTTTAATACAGTTCCTCATGTTGTAGTGACCCCCAACCATAAAATTGTTTTTGTTGGTACTTCATAACTGTAATTTGTTACTGGTATGAATTGTAAGGTAAATATCTGTGTTTCCCAGTGGTCTTATGTGTCTCCTGTAAAAAGGCCATTGAACCTCCTTAAGGGGCTATAAGCAATAGTTTGAGAAATGCGGACTTAGAGAATGGTTAGAGGCTTGACTAGTGTCATGTATCTGGGAAATCACCTTTGGCTATCAACTGTTTCAAGTGACCATCTCCCCATGACAGGAGCTGGCCTTTGGGAAGTTGAACATTGTATATCATAGCTGCCTTCTATGTAGAAAAATGAAAACCACAAGATATATGCATCTGTTGTTGAATGCAGACACGTTTATAAACACTGTGTCCTACTAACAGATTGCGCGACCACTTTATCATTTAAATGCTCATTTGTTTCTAGTAATATCTTACTTAAACTCTGTTATGCCTGAGCCCAGAGCTAATTCATCTCTCTTTTTGTACCTGTTTGTGTGATATGTAGGTACATATACATTTTACATATCTGTCACTGGATTTAAAGTATATTTTCTCCTGGGATGGATATAATTGGATTATACTATCAATCCATTCTGTCAATGTCTTCTTTTAGGCCACAATATTTAATTCATTTATATTTAGCACAACTACAGAAAAGGCAGGATTTGTGCTTACCCTTTTAGTAGTTTGTATGTCCACTATTCTTTTTTCTTTCCATCTTCCTCCATTTTGCCTGTTTTCTTTTATGCTAAAATGATTGTTTCCCAGGTTTGGGAATGAATAATAATCAAAACTCATTGCATAAAACTCTCAAAGAAATAATAAAAAATATTGTAAAAGTAAAAAAAAAAAAAAAAAATGGGGCAAGCAACTTCTCCAGGTGTCCTATTTGTCCACAGGTCAGGCCTTAGTAGGGGAGGCAGTTTCATCCAGTGGGTTTTTTTTTTTTGTGCCAATATCTACTAGGAGGCCTTGGGATAAATGCTAGAAGCTAGGATATCTGTCATGGTAAGCTTTTTAAATTAAACATTTAAATGCCATATACTATACGTCTCTAGACAAGCCTGAGGGCTAGGTAGTATATCTGATTTAATAATCTTTGTCTGTTTTTTTTTTGTTCTTTGTTATCTATTCTAAATTATACCTTGAATATTGCCAAGTTGCATTTTTAATTATCCTTAATAGTTTGCATTAATTCGTAGCTTTAGTAATTATATAATTATATAAATTATATAATTATATAAAAATAAAATACCTTTTTTATATGGCTTGGTTCATACAAATAGTTGAATATTATTGCACAGGGAAGTTAGATTTGACTATCAGAAATATATTGAACAGAGCTGGCAGCCCTAAACAAATGTGCTTGTGAAGGTATATATCTTTCCCACAACAAAGATGGCCACCGGTCATGTGACTGTCCTTATTCAAGATGGCAGTGAAGCCAGGATTCAACCCCCTCCATCCCACAGCGAAGATGGGACCTAGCTACACACTGCCAGCAACCATGACAGTGATGGTATCAGTATCTACAATGGCAATGGAACAACATTTAAAAGAACCAGACTGGTTTGTCATCATCCCTCTGCAGCAGCTGCTGAAGAGGCATGGAAATATGCAGGGCCAGGCTGCAGGCAGAGTGAGCAAATGAGAAGAAGAGGAAAGGAACAGAGTAATAAAACAAAAACCCTAGTTTTAAAATAAGAATTTAGTGGCAGACACCCTGTGGTCAATCTTGGATCCAGAAGTATCTATCTTTCTTGCCTTTGCAGGAACCCCAGGAACATGAGGAGATGCCCAGCTTCATAATCTGGGATATGATAGAGAAGATGGTTCTTGATAAACCCTCTTTAATCAAAAAATTCCTCCACAACTGAAGCCTGGCCTTTGTTTGGAATGGACTGATTTTTGCATGGCTGTGTCTTGGAAAAACCAGTCCAAAAGGGGTCCCCAACTCTGGAGATTAGTAGCAGCTGGGCAGATTACGCAGATGTCTAAAACTTAGTCTGGATCAGCCAGAGGCTAGGAAGTCGAGAGAAGGTGAGATATGACTTCCCTCAGGTCAAGTCACCAGATGTATTAAAAATAATGGTGCATTCTGTACTATTGAAATGATCTAATCCATGCTAAGTTAAGTTATATTAAGGCAGGTATGTTATTTATGGAGGGAAAGAGAAACAGCATATGTACACATAGATAGATAGATAGATAGATAGATAGATAGATAGATAGATAGATAGACAGATAGATAGATAGATAGATAGATAGAGATAGAGAGAGGTGGGAGAGACAGAGACAGAGGGAGGGAAAAAGGGGGAGATCTGGGATGACAGGCATAGAGGGTGGGGAAAAGAGACAGAGATCAAGCCCCCAAAATGTTCGATTATATAGGAAAAGGGCTTCTGAGGGCAGGCCATGCCCTGTAACAGGTAGAAACAGAGGCATGCTGAGAGAACATGGAGATCCAGACCTAACACTTGTAACACCCAATGGCCACACTTTGCAGGATCCTAAAAGAATTCCAGACTTTGTTTCCTGTCAGTGAGACACTTGCCCTAGTGGTGCTGCCTTATATGGCCCCAGTGTATGAGGAGGCTCGTGGACCTTATATGACTGCTGAACTGGGGTGGGGGATGTAGGGAGTTAGATTAATATAAATTAGATTTAGTAAATATCTAGGTTTCTGATACAGTCTCTTAATATGGAGCATGAAGATCAATTTGGCTGTGAGCAATTAGCTTATCAGCTTATGGATGAAGTCGTGTGAAACGAGGGGAGTCTCTATGGACTGAAAAACAAGGTTGAAGCCAGGAAAAGCAAGGAAAGACTTTATGACCTGGCATTGTTTTCAGCTGCTAAGTGGGCAGAGCCCAGATTAAGCTGAAGCAGGTGGAACAAAGAGCGATCCTATTTAAGGACAAGTGGATGAGCCCAGGAGGGCTGCATGCTAGGGGATGCATGCTAGACGGCCGATGCTAGCAAGCTCTGATGCTAGTGAGTCTGCATGTTAGAAAGGACAACGACTCAAAATTTAACTATGAGACTCCAGCTATCTATTCCTCAACCACATCAGAGACCTGAGAGGAATAAATATATCTGATTATATAGGAAGTGCAGGGCCCGCAGGTTCTGAAACTAAGAAATGACATACCAGTGGCTGCCTGGACAGTTTTCATTTTCTCTCCATACATTACAGCATCAATCTTCAGACGTTTGGCCCCGTTTCTCTGACAGACATTGATTGTAGAGCAGGAATTATGAAGGACTTGCCTACCCTGTCTTGGCAGAGCTAGGCTGTCGACTTACCTGCTTCCAAGTTTTGTCCTTTTTGGACATCATTCTGTCTACAGTTGAAGCAAGGGGTTTTTCTTGCCAAGAGATAGGCTTGCTACTAATTCAACAGTCTCCCACTGGAGATTCTTCAATGCTCATCTTCTACTTGGAGTAGAATAGGGGATGCTGTCAGGAGTTGACATGTCTCGATATCAAAAAATCTTAAGTTAAGAAAACATCTTTGAATGCCATATTCTGCAGATCTCTTGAGGTTTTTGAAGATGCCCTATCTATCTCTTATATTTAGATAAGCAAATGTTGCTTGTCTCTTAGCAACTTGATTTCTGAGTAGCTTAGAAAATAACTGTGATAGACTGTCATAGTAACTAACAAAATGACATGCTTGCATGACTATTAGTTTGCATTTCTTAATTATCCTAAACAGTTTAAGACAGTTGGTAGCAAAAGGCCGAAACTTCACATTTCATTCTTAAGCATTACTAGTTACAATACCTTTAAGAAGCATTACCCTTAATTTTGTATCAGTATACAAAGATCAATACCAATGTGGCCAAATATAATCTTAATTTTGTATCAGTATACAAAGATCAATACCTATGTAGCCCAATATAATCTTAATTTTGCATCAATATACAAGGGTCAATACCAATGTGGCCAAATATAATCTTAATTTTGTATCAATATACAAAGATCAATACCAATGTAGTTGTTTAGAATCAAGAGGGTGTCCTGGATCTAAGAAGATGTTTTTAAAATTGTGATGCAAGTTAGTATGAAAGCTGAGTTAGATATAGAACTTTAAACTCACGGAGATGGTTAGATAGTAGAATGTTAAAGTCAGGTGCCAAATACATATGGACTGGACATTGGGAATGTATGCTCAGCCATATAACTCTCATAATTGTGGACTATTTATTTCTATTGTTTTGTATTGTATTTATTGTTATAAGAGAAATAACCATTTGTTGGACTGAAATGGGGAGCTGTTGGGGGAAAAAGACATACCTTAAACTAAAAAAAAAAAAAAAAAAAGAAAAGGGTAGAGGATGGGAGTTGAGCGGGAAGAGGAAGAGGGTGGTAGGGTAGGACTGGAGGGGGGAGTAGGGAGGGGATTGTGATTGAGATATAACTTGAAGAAATAAAAAATAAATTATTAAAAAAACAAAACAAACAAACAAAAGAGATCTAATTTTTATCTTACTGCTTCAGAGGACTTTAGTTTTCTCTTCAAGTATGTTGTGTTTTCTAGCCCTAATAAAATGTATTTATCTCCAAAAAAAAGATAAATTGAATGTGTTTCCATTTTATATACAATTATTCTCCAACAGTTTGTTTTAAGTATTAACTTTTCTGGTGAACATTAAAATACAACTAAGTTTCAACAGAAAAAAAAAAAAAAAGAAAGGACAACGAGTAGTTTGTATCCTCTGATGGAGAAAGTGCTGGTGAACTGATGGCTAGATCTCCCTGAGGGAGAAAGAAGCTGGTGAGCAGAGTGGCTCAGCTTTTGCATAGAGGGGTTTGACCTGTCCAAACAGTGGCCTGAACGGAACTGTGGCCAGCTTTAAAGACTGAGGCAGAGCAGCAGAATTGCTGATATGAAGGAAATAAGTTGGCCTACAGACAGCTGAGGTCTCCCCGAGAGAAGAAAGCCTCAAGCCTTATTTAAGGTGAGACTGCCATAGCCAATTTACCCTGACAAATCTATGTCTGTGATATCCCAGAAGAAAGACTACTAAGTGCATTAAAGGGTTTACCCCACAGACTCTGTTCCTGGAGACTGAGGACCTGTCCCAGAGACTGTATCCTTCTAAAAGGTTATGAAAATAGTTGTAATAGTTATCGATAGGTTTAATGGTTAGGTTTTAGGGATTGTAGGAATTTATAGGGGTTGTAGGAATTTATAGGAATAGTAGTTAAGTGTTTTTGTTATAAGTGAATATAGTTATTAATAAATAAGTGTTCAATAATTTAAAAAGTATGGTTTCAGGGGGACTGATATGTAGGGACACTCCAATCCAGAGGAATGGGATGGAAAGGGTAGAGGGTGGGAGGGCGGGACTGGGAGGGGTGGAAAGTGGACACTATGATGGAGATGTAACCTGAAGTAATAAATAAATAAATTTTAAAAACTAATTCCATACCAGAAAACACAAAACTACCATATCCCCCTAATAATCATAGATAGCAACAGAAACAAAGAAATAAAACATACACCCAACAAAGACAAGACCAGATATCAGCACTTAGAACTGCAATTATCCCAAACCCAAATGCCTAGACACCAACATAAAAATACAATCAAAAACAGCAAAGAAAATATGCTGGACTAGAGTCCAGCAAATCTACTTCAGTAGGCTTTGGAGAATTGCAACATAGCTGAAGCACAAAACAAAGACCTTAAAATAACCTTTATGAATATGATGGAGGCCCTTAAAGAAGAAATTAATAAATCCTTTAACGAAATCTATGAAAACCCAAAGAGTAGAAGGAAATGAATAAAACAGCTGAAACCTGGAGATATAAATAGAATCAACAAAAACCTAACCTGATGTAAATCTGGGAATAAAAATATTAGACACTCGAATAGGAACCTCATGGGCAAGCCTCGTCAACAGAAAAGAAGACTAGAGATTTTAGCCATATAGTACAGGATAACTATACTACAACCAATGCACCAAAGGGAACACGAACATAGATGTGTTTTCCTGTCAATGAGACACTTTGCCCTAGTGGTGCTGCCTTGTAGGCCCCCAGTGTATGAGGAGGCTCTTGGCCCACATATGACTGCTGAACTGGGGTGGGGGACTGTTATGTAGGGACACTCCACTCCTTAGGAGTGGGATGGAAGGGATAGGGGGTAGAAGGTGGGAGGGCGGGACTGGGAGTGGTGGAAAGAAGACTGTGATGGAGATGTAACCTGATGTAATAAATAAATATTTTTTAAAAAGAAGATAGAATCTCAGTCATTGAAGACATGATAGAAGAAATTGTTACTTCTATCAAGGAAAATATTAAATCTAAAAAAAATCCTGGCACAAAATATTCAGGAAATCCGAGACACTATAAAAAGACCAAGTTTATACAGAATTGGAATAGTGGAAGGAGAAGAATTCCAGGTCAAAGTTCCAGAAAATATTTTCAGCAAAACCATAGAAGATAATTTCTCTAATCTAAAAAGAGGAAGGGCTATTGAATTAGTCAGTCTTCTCTAGAGGAACAGGACTTATAGAATGAAAACATATATGTGGGATTTGTTAGAATGGCTTACAAGGCTGTGGTACAGCTGTCCAACAGTGGCTGTCTTTCAAAGGAATTCTGGTAAGAATCTGGTAGCTGTTCAGTCCACAAGGTTACATCTCAGCTCGGCCTCATGAGAAGTAGGCTCCAATGCCAATGAAGAATGGACTTGCCAATGAGAGGGAGAATAAGCAGGCAAAGAAAACACATTTATTTGTCTTTTATATAGGCTGCCAGCAGAAAGGTTATAAGAGGATCTTCCTAACCTTCCTAACTCAGAGGATCTGGATTAAAATGGATCTTTTTACTTCAAATTATTTAATTAGGAAAAAATTCCACACAGGTGTACCCAGCTGCTTGGCTTTTAGTTAATTCTAGATGCCCGCAAGTTGTCAACTGAGAATGACTATCACAAGTCCACCTTTTGTCAACTTGACACACAATCATATCTCCTTATGACATGTCTCATTTCCAAATGAAAATAATAACCAGATTATAATTATGCCTAATATCATATAACTATCCCGTGAACAATCCCAAATGAATTGCATACTTAACCAGGTCATTATTACTCTTACCATGATATAGTTATCCCTAGCACAACTAGAAATGCACTATAAATTTTAGAGTAGGTGGCAATATCTCTTGAAGATATCCTTTTAGTACCTCAACGTTAAATACTATAACCACTGATACTCTCCTAATTAATGTTACATTCCATGATAAAAATTGAGGATTAAGGAAAGAAAACACAAATGTCTGTACAATCACATTTTGAACAAAATACAACAGAAGCAGAAACATGTATGCCAATTATAATCCTCATTTCTGCAAATAGTCACATGGCCTTAACTGGTATTTATTTTGGTTGTGAGCCTAGCCTTTAACGGCTGAGCCATCTCTCCAACTGGTTAACTGGTGTTTATAACTACATTACTCTGCTACCTATTTTGTATTTCCTCCACCCACTATAAGCACCTAAGCAGGTCTTAGTTCTATTCCTGGAGGAATGACCAATACCTTTATTCTGGAAGGGTCTTTGCCTTTTTACATCCTGCCTGGGTTAGGTTGACGTACTTTTCCATTGACTTTAAGCACAGGACATGGTAGCATCAAGAAACATCCTAAATGATCAGGAGATACTCCAGGCATAATCTTTCTTTCTCTATTATGATCCAATTGCCCTTTGACAGTCTAGATAAATCACCCCTCCTATCATTGTTGTTCCTTTCTTATCCTGTTGGCTTAAAGGCAATAGATAATGAATAAGGCTGGGACATACATTTTTACTTTAATTCAGCCAACCTTATAATGAGTGAGTCTTTGGTATAATTTTTTCACAACTTTATATCTGTGGTTGCTGGAGAGAATATTCTCTTACAGGACACAACTTAGAAGACTTTAGACTGTTCATGCATATCTGGAGCGGTCAGTTTTATTGCTGAGTTCATTGTTGTCTTCGTTGTACACTGAGTGCTAAAAGTTCGTTAATTTCACCATGTAGCTCATTCTTTTCCATTGTCAGTTTATCCAGAGATTCTAGGAGCAACCAAACAGCATCATCATTTTCCTTCTTTTTCCACAAATTGCCCAAGTTTTACATAGAGAGTCATCAAATCCATTGCCTCTCACAAGTGGTGAACCAGGATAATTAAATATATTTATCTCCTTACATTTGTAAAGTAGTTCATATCCTGTACTCTCAGTACTCTAGGAGAGGCTTCAGTATCTAAACTATAGGTGTTGGAAAATTGGAAAGCCTAATACAAACACTTACAAAATTCATCCTTATACTTCTGTTGTTCTACAATCACCTCTGGTACCAAAGTGTGTATTAGTCAGGTTTATCTAGAGGAATAAAACCAATAGAATGAATATATATTTACATCATATATGTATTTACCTACACACATACACACACACACACACACACACACACACATATATATATATATACATACAAATACATATGTATGTATATATACATAGTTTATTGGAATGGCTTACAGGGTGTGATGCAGCTAGTCCAACCATATCTGTCTACTAAAGGAAGCTGTACGCATCCAGTAGTTGTTCATTCCACAAGAATGGACGTCTCAGTCAGTCTTAACTATTTTCTGGAATCCTGAAGAAATAGATTCCAATAGCAATGAAGAAAAGGACTTTCCAGCAAGAAGGAGACTAAGCAGGCAAAGAGATCAAGCTTCTTCACTCCATGTCCTTTATATAGGTTCCTGCACAAGATGTGGTTCAGATTATAGGTGGCTCTTCCCACCTCAAAAGATTTGGATTAAAGGATGATCCTCTCACCTCAAAGTTTCCAGATTAAAAGTGGGCCTTTCCACTTCAAATGGTTTAATTAAGGAAGAAAATTCTCACAGGTGTACTCAGGCACTTGGGTGTAAGTTAGTTCCAGATGTAGTCAGGTTGACAGCAAAGAACAGCCATTATGCCTACCAAATTCCAAGAAGCATACCAAACACCAATTTCACTGATCCAGAGTAAAAATTCCCTTTGGCACATAATAATCAAAACCACTAAATATACAGAATAAAGAAAGAATATTTAAATTCACAAGAGAAAGACCAAACTAAGTAAATAGTCCTATTAGAGCTCATCCTGAGTGAGCTAACCGAGATCCAGAAAGGTGCACATGACATGCATTTACTTATAATTGGATTTTAGCTATTTAGTATAGGTTAACAACCAACAGACCAAAGGGAACAAGCGTATGGACTTTGTTAGTTGTTAGTAGGACACTTTGCCCTATTGGAGTGACTGTGTAGGTCCCTAGTGTAAGAGTAAGCTCTTAGCCCTCATATGACTGATGATCTGAGGGGGCTGAGATGTGAAGGCATCACACACCTGAGGAGTAGGATTGGTGGTATTTAGAAGGGTGGAAGGAGTAGACTATGATGGAGATGTAACTTTAAGTAATAAATAAATGTAATTTAAAAAAAGAGTAACACTTGACTTCTCAATGAAAACTCAAAAAGTCCTAAGATTCTGAATGGATAGTCTACAAACTTTAAGAGACAACAAATGCCAGCTCAGACTACTATATCCAGCAAATTTTTTTTCCTCTTTATTTTTTATTTCTTCAGGTTACATCTCAATCGCATTCCCCTCCCTACTCCCCCTTCAGTCCCACCCTCCCACCTTCAACCCCCCATCCTCTTCCCTTTTTTTTTAAGTTTAAGGTATATCGTATTTAATCACAATAGATGGAGAAAATAAGATATTTTGTGAAAAATACAAATTTAAACAATATTTATCTACAATTGACCCCTACAGAAAACACTAAAAGGAAAACTCCAACCTAAAAATATTAATCATAACCAAGAATACACACACTCCAAAAGAACAAATTGTGGGAATCAACAAACAATGCTCATTGAAATTCTTAAGATTAATGGTCTCAGTTCTCCAAGAGAAAGACACAGACTAACAGAATGGATGTAAAACATGATCTGTCATTCTTTTATATCTAAGAAATACACCTTAATATCAACGATAGACATTACCTGTGGGTAAAGAGACAGAAAATGATATTTCAAGGAAATGGACTTATCGGAAAGATGATGTAGCCATTTTAAAATCTGACAAAATAGATTTCAAACTAAAATTAATTAGAAGAGATAGGAAAGGACATTACATACTCATCAAAGAAATATTCCACCAAGTTGACATTGCAATGCTTGACATCTATGCCTCAAATACAAGGTCACTCACACTTGTTAAAAACAAAACAAAACAAAAACTAAAAACAACAACAATAAAGCATTACTACAGCTTAAGTCACACATTGACACTCACACACTGATAGTGGGAGAGTTCAATACCCCACTCTAACCAATTGACAGGTTATCTAGACGTACACTAAACAGAGAAATGCGAGACCTAACATGTTATAAATCAAATGGACCTAAAAGATATTTGCAGAACATCATACTTAAATAATATACTTTCTTCTCAGCACCTCATCGAATTTTCTTCAAAATTGATTATGTACTCAGACACAAAGCAAATCTTAACAAATATAAGAAAATTGAAACATCCTCAATTCTATTGGATTACCATTGACTAAAGCTGGCTATCAATAACAACAGAAAACCCATACTCATTGAACAACTCACTACTGAATGAAAAATGGGTCCAGAAAGAAATCAAAGACTTTCTAGAATTAATGAAAATGAATATACAACATATTGAAACTCATGGGGTAAAATGAAGGTAGTTCTAAAGGCCAAGTTCATGACACGAAGTATCTACATAAAAAAAAAAAAAGAAAAAAGAAAGCCAGGCGTGGTGGCGCACGCCTTTAATCCCAGCACTTGGGAGGCAGAGGCAGGTGGATCATTGTGAGTTCGAGGCCAGCCTGGTCTACAAAACGAGTCCAGGACAGCCAGAGCTGTTGAACAGAGAAACCCCTGTCTCGAAAAACCAAAAAAAAAGAGAACTCATACTAATAACAGCACACCTGAAAGCTCTAAAAAAAAAGGAAGAAATCACACCACAAAAAGTAGATGAGAAGAAATAATCAAACTGAGGGCTAATATCAATAAAATAGAAACAAACAAACAACAGGAAGAATCAATGAAACAAAGAGTTGTTTGTTTGAGGATGGGAACTGTCCAGGCAGCCACTGGTATGTCATTTCTTAGTTTTGGAAGCTGCGGGACCTGCACTTCCTATATAATCATATATATTTGTCCCTCTCAGGTCTCTGAGGTGGTTGAAGAATAGATAGCTAGAGTCTCATAGTTAAATTTTGAGTTGTTTAGGAATCAAGAGGGTGTTCTGGATCTAAGAAGATGTTTTTAAAATTGTGATGAAAGTTAGTATGAAAGCTGAGTTAGATATAGAACATTAAACTCATGGAGATGGTTAGATAGTAGAATGTTAAAGTCAGGTGCCAAATACATATGGACTGGACATTGGGAATGTACGCTAAGCCATATAACTCTCATAATTGTGGCCTATGTATTTCTGTTGTTTTGTATTGTATTTATTGTTATAAGAGAAAGAACCATTTGTTGGACTGAAAGGGGGAGCTGTTGGGGGGAAAAAGATATACCTTAAACTAAAAAAAAAAAAAAAGGTAGAGGATGGGGTGTTGAGTGGGAAGAGGGTGGTAGGGTGGGACTGGAGGGGGGAGTAGGGAGGGGATTGTGATTGAGATGTAACTTGAAGAAATAAAAAATAAATTATATTAAAAAAGAAAATCAATATGATTGAAAGCCTGTTATCCAAATTAATTAAAAGAAGAAAAGAGAAGATATTAGTTAACAAAATTAGAGATTTCAAAAGAAAACGACACCGAAGAAATGCAGAGAATCATAAGCACATGCTTTAAAAACCTGTACTCCACCAAATTGGCAAATCTAACTGAAATGGATAATTCTCTTGACACATACCACTTACCAAAGTTAAATCAAGATCAGGTAAACAATTTAAACAGCCTTATAACCCCAAATATAATAGAAACAGTAATTAAGTCTACTAACCATACAAACTCCAGGATCAGATGATTTTAGTGCAAGATTCAACCAGATTTTTGAAGAAACGTTAACTCCAATATTCTTCAAATTATTCCACAAAATATAAGCAGAAGAAACATCTTCCAATTCATTTCACAAGGCCACAGTTACTCTGAATCCCAAACCACATAAAGACCCAACCAATAAAGAGAATTACAAACCAACTTTCTTTATGAATATAGATGCAAGATTTATCAATAAAATACTAACACCAAGTCCAAGAATATAAAACAAAGATCATCCACTATAAAGAGGTAGGCTTCATTCCAGAGATGCAGGGATGTTTCAACCATAAGCAAACTGAAAGAAGAAACTACATGATTCTTTATCTCATTGGATGCAGAAAAGGCCTTTGACAAAAATCAACACCCTTTCATGATGAAAGTTCTGGAGAGATTATGGATACAAGGAACATATCTCAACATAATCAAGGCCGTTTCCAGCAAGCCCATAGTCAACATCAAATTAAATGGATAGAAACTCAAAGCAATTCCGCTAAAATAACAATCTAGACAACAATGTGCACTTTCTTCTTGCTTACTCAATGCAGTACTTGAAGTCTTAGTTATAGCAATAAGACAACTGAAGGAGAACAAGGGTATACAAATTGGAAAGGAAGAGCTCAATGTATCTTTCTTTGTAGATGATATGATGGTATATGTGTCACCCTACAATTCCCTCAGGAAACTCCTAGAACTGATAAACACTTTCAGCAAATTAGTTGGTTACAAAAATAACTCACAAAAATTATATAGTCTCCCTATATAAATAACAAACAGACTGAGACAGAAGATGAAGAAACAATACATTTCACATAACCTCAAATAATAAAAAAATATATTGGGGCAACTCTAACCAAGAAAGTGAATGATTTATATGATATAAAATTTTGAGATATTGAAGAAAATATCTGAAGATCCCCCAGGCTCATGGATCACTAGGATTAATATAGTTAATGTTATTTGCCTTGACATCCTGAAATTCTGAGCATATAATACATTAGAAAGTCTCATGCACCCACATATATTTGCTTCTCTTTCCCTTAGGCAATGCAGAAGTTCTCAAAGGTAAGAGGTCTTCATTTGCAGGAATCTCAGGCTGGTATTGTGTGATAGTTAGACAATACAGGCTCAGGATGGTTCTGTGATGTTGGATGTGACTCCTTCCATGCATCTTCTGGAAAATTGCCCAAGTGGGAGCTCTCTGTGGTGGTTCTACCTCTACAGGTTCTTTCTTGGTATCCCACATTTTCCAAAATATCATTTGAAATACAGCTGTATTGCTCAGCTCCCATATTCTACTGATGTGAGAATTTAGTAAGACTTCCATTCTGGAACCCAAGTTAAGTAAGACCACTTGAACCCAGTATGGAACAGCCATGAATGTGCAGAGCTGTAAGCTTTCTCTGGATAAGAGATGTGAAGGGACCAATCAAATGAATCCACATCACCTTCCTAAAGCTCTGAACTAATGATGGGTGGAGAAACCTTAATAATACCTGGGATGCCTCCAATTCTTTCACTCAAATTTTACTGTCTTCTACATATACTAACCTCTACCAAGTGACAGCTTGGTCCTACTCCTTGAGCTGCCTGCCACACCTGTCTTACATTCAGACTGAATGACTTGAATCATCCTATTCTGTTTTTTAAACTATAAATGCAATTGTTATTTCTTTCTCATTTCATTCTTAGTTGTTAAAAATGGCCACCCAACAACTTAAACATATTTCTTTTAAGACATTTTTGCTGCTATAGGCCAAACAGAGTTCATCACTTATAAATTATGTATTATCTAAAATCCTTAGGACATAGACTCACATCAACCAGTGTTCTTTACTCTTCTAATGTCTTATCCAGCACTCTCTCAAAGATGTTATCAGAATAAACTTTATTGCTCATTTTTCTATCAACATTTTATCCATCCCCAGTATAATAAATGCTAGAGCATTCAGTTTCCCTATAGTTAGTTCATTCTTCCATGTGCTTTGTGGAGCCATCACAAAGTTTCATCTATGGAAACCAAGATTTTTCCTAGACCATTCCTCCAAATTTTTTCAATCTGACCTTTCTAACTAGTTTCAAAGCCATTTGCACATTTGTTATGAAAAGAGCTTCACCTCTAATCAATTTTTTTCTGCTTTTCTTTCTTTGCTGCTGTTCAAAAATCATACTGTGCAACCCATACACATATTTCTGCTTCCCAGAATTCTACAGGCTATGAAGCATAAGAGCATTTGAAAATGGCCTCTTGGCCGCATTGTAACACAGTGAAGAATAAGTGAGCATACAGTAGACAGAGAGAGAAAGTCTGTCTGTATGTGTGCTTTTGATCACCAACCCATTCCTGTGATAATGAACACAGTCCAGTATCAAGGGCATAAATACATTCATAAGAGTAGTATTCTCATAGTGCAATTACTCCTGAAATTCTCCATCTTCTTAATACAGATGAAAAACAATTAAATTTCAACATGAATTTAGGAGGGGACATTTCAAATAATAGCACACTATTATCAAAATTATGAAGGAAAATTTTCATAGAGATAAAATGGTCAATCTTTGAATAATACAGAACTAGCAGAACAAAAGAATAAAATAGTGAAATTGATTGTTATAATTGAAGATTTTAACACCTACTGAAGGAGCAAAGGAACATTATTCACCAACTTCACTGTATTGAAATCTACAACTCTCCACTAAACACTAATGAATATATACAATAACTTTATAATTAATCTAGTTTTTTGATGTGTATATGCATGTCTCTACTTGAGTTTGTATGCACTGCATTTGTGTACGTGGCCTTGGTTACCGATAAAGGGCATGAAATATTCTGGAACTAGAGTTACAGACATGAATTATTTTGTGAGTGCTAGGAACCAATCCCTGTTTCCTCATAGGAGCAATGAATGGTTATAACCACTAAACAATTTTTCTAGCCCCTTAGTCTAGGTTTAATGAATTGGTTTTAGAGTTCAGTAGGAACATTAATCATACCCAAACGTGTATGTATCCTCACTTCTTATAAACGTTATGTTTCCTGATAAAGGGACACTGAAGTTCCTAATCATCTGATCTTGGATTATTCCATAATATTGGATGGGTTCAGTGAAATAAAAAGTGGTATTCACAAGTGGGAGAAAGGTGCTGAAGTGTTGTTTTCAGAAAAGGAGAAATAATGATGTCATCAAAAGGGAGGCTGATGTAGACCAATGCTGGAGAATTTCTTTCTTTCTTTTTTTTTTTATTTGTTGCTTCAGGTTACATCTCCATCATATTGTCCTCTTTCCCCCCTTCCCAACCTCTTCCTCCCACTCTTTACTCCCTAACCCTTGCATCCCACTCCTCTGGAGTGGAGTGTCCCTACATAACAGTCCCCCGCCCCGTTTCAGAATATGAGGGCCAAAAGCCTCCTAATACACTGGGGGCCTACAAGGCAGTACCACCAGTGAAAAAGGTCTTTGTACATGTACCACATTATTTTTTATCCATTTATTGGTTGAGGGATATCTGGGTTGTTTCCAGTCTCTAGCTATTACAAATAAAGCTGCTATGAACATAGTTGAGGAAACTTCCTTGTGATTCAGTGAGGAGTCATTTGGATGTATACCCAGAAATGATATGGATGGGTCCTGAGGCAAAGCTATTCCAAGTTTTCTAAGATATCGCCAGACTGACCTCCATAGTGGTTGTACAAGCTTGCACTCCCACCAGCAATGGAGGAGGTTTCCCCTTTCTCCACACCCTCACCAGCATGTGCTGTCATTTGAGTTTTTGATCTTAGCCATTCTGACAGGTGTGAGATTGGAATCTCAGAGTCGTCTTGAGTTGCATTTCTCTGATGATTAAGGATGTTGAGCATTTCTTCAAGTGTTTCTCAGCAATTAGGAATTCCTCCTTTGTGAATTCTCTGTTTAGCTCTTTCTCCCTTTTTTTAATTGGATTTTTTGGTTTCTTGGCATTTAATTTCTTGAGTTCTTTGTAAATTTTGGATACTAGTCCTTTGTCGCATGTGGAGTTGGTGAAGATTTTTTTCCCAATCTGTAGGCTGTCATTTTGTTAGAATGACAGTGTCTTTTGCCTTACAGAAGCTTTTCAGTTTCATGAGGTCCCATTTATTGATTGTTGGTCTCAGGTCCTGAGCTGTTGGTGTTCTGTTCAGGAAGTTGTCACCTGTGCCAATGAGTTCGAGGGTTTTTCCCACTTTTTCTTCTAGTAAATTTAGTGTGACCGGGCTTATGTTAAGATCTCTGATCCACTTGGACTTAAGTTTTGTACAAAGTGATAAGTGTGGGTCTAATTTCATTCTTTTACAAGTGGACATCCAGTTGGACCAGCACCATTTGTTGAAGATGCTGTCCTTTTTCCATTGTGTGGTTTTGGTTTCTTTGTCAAAAATCAGGTGGCCATAGGTGTGTGGGTCCATTTCTGGGTCTTCAATTTGATTCCATTGATCTACTGGTCTGTTTCTATACCAGTACCATGCTATTTTTATTACTATTGCTCTGTAGTACAGCTTGAAATCTGGGATGGTGATACCTCCAGATTTTTTTTTTTATTGTACAAGATTGATTTAGCTATTCTGAGTTTTTTGTTGTTCCATATAAAATTAAGAATAGCTTTTTCGAGGTCTATAAAGAATTGTGTTGGTATTCTGATAGGAATTGCATTGAATCTATATATTGCTTTGGTAGGATGGCCATTTTTATTATGTTGATCCTACCTATCCATGAGCATGGGAAATCCTTCCATCTTCTAAAAGCCTCTTCAATTTCTTTCTTCAAGGGCTTGAAGTTCTTCTTGTACAGGTCCTTTACTTGCTTGGTTAGTTACAGTCAGGTATTTGTATGTTTGAAAAACTGAAAAAATAAGAGAATTTCAGAAGACCAGAACAGGTACAAAATGTGTAGTGGTGTTTAGAAAACAGATCACACTGAAAGTGAGTTTACTTTACTAGGTATTATAATTATGACAGTAATAACATGCTCTTCAATATGTGAGCATTGGCATAATTAATTGTTTGGGGTTAATAATGATAAAAACTGAGAAGGGTATAAAGCTTTGAGGGAGATCTACTTGGATAATAGGAAAATTTGGATGGATGTAGTAGTGAATGGATATGGTCAATATAGATTATACAAAAGTGAAATTCTGAAATAATAGGAATTCTATTTAATAAAAATAAAAGAAAATGTTGACTCTAACAGAATAAATAAAGCTAAATTGCATATTTAGAAATATAATGTACTAAAAAAATATCATAGTCCACTAATTAGCCTCCTGGTCCAAGAAATAATTTCATAGAATATAAGGGTTATTATGAATTTTTATACATTTAAAATAGTATTTAAATATGTTATTAACTATCTTCTATTAACATCCCTATGATGTCTTTTAAATATAGCAGCTTAAGATTCACATTTTTCTAGTTAATTTTTAACACTGAAATGAGCTTACATATTATTCTTTATATGGGAATTGCTTTACAGATCAATTTGAAGAAACAGTCTTTCAGTCTCCAGCTTATAGAAATAGTTACATATTCTGTACATAATGCACAATAACCTCCTACCAAAACTTAAAGTCTTTAAATTCATTTATATTTATAAGTGTATTCAATCCCAAATTTTCATTTATTCAGGATATATTCATAAGCAGAATTTGTACAAATGAGGAACAAAACTTTGTTTTTAATGACATTGTTCATTTTTATTTTTTCATTCATTCATTTTAACATTCAATTCCCAGCTCCCTCTCTCCTCTCCTCCAAATCCTACCCTCCCATCCTCTGGCTCCATTCCCTCTTCCCCTACTTCTCAGAGAAGGGACCCCCCCGCAACCAGCCCACCCCAGTACTTCATGCTGCTGTAGAACTAACTGCGACCTCTTCCAATGAAGCCAGTCAATGCAGCACAGCTAAGAGAAAGGTAACCAACTGTAGCCAACAGAGTATGTGTCAGGGATAGCCCCTGCTCCAGTTAGTAGGGGCCCACATAAAGACCAAACTGTCCCTCAGCTCCATGAATGCAGGGGGTCTGGGTTTAGTCCAGGCATGCCCTTTGGTTGGTGGTTTAGTCTCTGTGAGCCCCCATGGGCCATGGTTAGATGCCTCTGTTTGCCTTGTATAGTTCTTGTTCACTTCTTGTGCCACTGTGCTTCTCCCAACTCTTCCACAAGACTCCCAGGTTTGGCTGTCACTCTCAACATCTGTTTCAATCCTTTTCTGGGTGGAGCCTCTCAGAAGATAGTCATGCTACGCCCCTCTCTGTAAGCATAGTGGAACAGCATTAATAGTATCAAGGGTTGGCTCTCTCCCATAGTTTGGGTCTCAAGTTGGCCCAGTACTTGGCTGGTCATTCCCTCAATCTCTGCTCCATTCTTGTGCCTATATATCTTGTAAGACAAAGAAGCCAAGAATCATACAATGGAAAAAGATATAGCATCTTCAACAAATGGTGCTGGTCTAACTGGATGATTGCATGTACAAGAATCCAAATAGACCCATATTTATCACCTTGCACAAAAGTCAAGTCCAATTGTATCAAAGACCTCAACATAAAACCACATGCACTAAATCTAATAGAAGTGAAAGTGAGGGAAAGCCTTGAACACAAGAGACAACTTTCTGAACAGAACACAGATACCCCAGGCACTAAGATCAATAATTAGTAAATGGGACCTTATGAAGCTGAAAAGCTTCTGTAAGGTGAGTTAAACTGTCAATAGAACAAAATGTCAACCCACAGATTGGGAAATAATTTTCACCAACACTACAATCAATGGGGCTAATATCCAAAATATATAAAGAACTCAAGAAATTAAACACTAGCAAACCAAGTAATCCAATAAAAAAAATGGGGTTAGAGCTAAACCAAGAATTCTCAACAGAGGAATCTCTAATAGTCAAGAACCACTTAAAGAAATGTTTAATGTCCTTATTCAGGAAAATCCAAATCAAAATGACTGTGAGATTCCAATTCACATGTTTAAGAATGGCTAAATCAGAAACTCAAGTGACAGCACATGTTGGCGGGGATATGGAGCAAGGAGAATGCTCCTCCATTGTTGGTGGGAATGCAAACTTGTACAACCACTTTGCAAATCAATCTGCCAGTTTCTCAGAAAAATTGGGAGTACTTCAGCCTCAAGACCCAACTATACCACTCCTGGGCATATACCCTAAAAATATTCCATCATACCATAAGGACATTTGTTCAACCATGTTCACAGTAGTTCTATTCATAATAGCCAGAACCTGAAAACCACCCAGATGTCCCTCAACCAAAGAATGGGTAAAGAAAATTTGGTACATTTTCACAATGGAATACTATTCAGTTATTAAAAACAATGAAATCATGAAAGTTGTAGGCAAGTGGATGGAACTAGAAAAGAACATCCTGAGTGAGGTAACCCATGTCCAGAAAATCACAAATGGTATGAGCTCATGTATGAGTATATATTAGCCATATAATACAGATAACCATTCTACAATCCACAGACCCAAAGAAGCTAAGTAACAAGGAGGGCCCAAGTGAGAATTTCACTCAGAAAGGGAAAATATATAGATATAAGAAATAGATGAAGAGTGAACTGGGTGGGGGGGTGTGGGGAGGGGAATGAGAGTGTGAGGGTGGGGACTAGGTGGGGCAAACAGGAGTGGGAGGTCATAGGGCTGGGAGAGAGAAGGGAAACTGATCGGGTGGGATCTCTGGGACAAACTAGAGACCTATGATGGGGTAGGCTCCTGTGAGGATATATGGGTAATTCTGGCTGAGAATCCTAGCAGCATGGGGATATGGAGCCTGAAGTGGTTATCCTCTAAAGCCAGGAAAGACTGCCAGGGGAGGGAGGGGGACACCAATTCACCCATAAAACCATTGACCTAAAAGTGACATTAAGACTCAAGTTAGACACAACAAACTTTCTTTTCCACATATTCAGCCATAGTATTTAATGTACGGAAATATGAAAAAAAAACTTTCAGTGACTCACATCTAGTTCATCTTTATTTCACTCACTGCCCTCTGAGAGGATATGCATGTAGGACACTGTTGCCTTTGCTTTGAACGGTTGTGAGTTTCCACGTTAACTGTCAACCACTGGATAGAGAAGATCCAGGTTTCATGAGCAAGTCTGCCTTGATGAAACAGGCCATGTTCCAGGGGCCTTTTGAAACTCTCTGGTGTCTGGCCTTTGCTAACTGTAAGCTTCATTGAGTCTGAAGAGTGCCAGATATGGATTTCAGGAATTCTACCATCAGTAGGTCTGAATTCATTGCAACTAATACAATACCTTTTTGTCTAACCATGCCAACATCTTCTTGACACCATGCATGACCTCCTTTTACTTCTCAACAGAAGCTGGCCAACCCAACCTGGCTGGTAAAGTAAAACGTTCCAGCAGTCCCAACTGCTGAGTGCATCCATGCTGAAATGAACAGCACATTCCAAAGAGATCCACAACAGCGTAGCCTAGAAGAGAAGAAAGAAGGAAGGATTGTAATCCTCTTGACTACTGATTTTGATGTTTCTACATTGAAAACCAGGGGTATGTACACCCTAGAATCCAAAACTATTCCAATCAATATGATATGCCACGTTCTCAACTGCCGCCATCAGAATTCACTCTCACAAAAAGAATCACAGATGTCCCCCTGATGGGACAAGACTCTATAGTCTTTGAAGTGTCTGCCAACAACACCAAAGAGAAAGCAGCAAGCCATATGTTTGAGCAGGTTTATTACACCTCAGCCTGGTGTGAAATCAGTCTGGAACAATTGCTGCATGGTATAAGAAATGTGCAAGGAAACATTAAATATAAGGAAATAGGAGTTTGTTTAGTCTCAAAAGCTTTGGTATTTCCTTCATGATTTTGCTGAAAAATATTAAACTAATTTTTCTGCTTGGTACCATACTCTCCTATGATCCCAAAGTGAGGTTTATTTTTTTGACTAAAATACCACACCTTCCTCCAAGCCCTTTCTCTCATGAATATGTAAAGAATGTTAATGAATACCCATTAAGACACACATAAAACATCTTAATTGGGATATATGTATATATAATGCTTGCAAACACACAGAATGATTTTATAATGTATAAAATACATGAAGATAAAATTGTGATAAGCAATACTACTGAATTTTCTCAGTATTGTAATCAAATTCCTGAATAAACAAGTGAAGGGAAGAAGTTTAACAAGGATTATAGACCTTAATGTAGGAAAAGCATTTTGATAGCAACACAAGACACCAACATAAGGTCACAATTCCTATACAGGGCCCAGAGAGGAATCAGAAAGTGGGGTCAGGCTATGAAATCTCAGGCCCAAAGCACAGCATCCCATCTCCTCTAGAAAGGCTCTATGTTCTAAACTTCCAGGCATGTTCAAAAAGCAGGGCATGGGTTGTATGCTTCTTGGGATAGCTATGTATTCACTGTGTGGGAAACGTTCATGTTCCATGGGAGAATGAAAACAGAAGAAGTTGGAGAAAGGCATTCTCTGAGGTGAAGGATGTATCTAGTGCAACCTGTACAAAAAGTAAGGCAATCTGAAGGCTGAAGTTTCTGTGATGAATTACTAGAGCACTAGTGTTTTCAAGTGAAGATAAATGAAAAGACACAGTACTTTAATATGCCTAAGATTCAGTCTTCTCAATGACCAGAGACACTGATCTTGTTTGCTGTGCTCCTCAACAATGAAAGTAGTGTTGGGAGTATAGGAGAGAGGATTTGGTTGTCCTACTTATGAATTTGTTGTTAATTGGCTAAAACTGGAGGACATATATTGAATCAGTTTACACAAACATAAGAAAAATGCCACATGTTCTCATTCAAACATGGATCTAGTTATAAAGCTCTAATATTGTGTGATCAACTTGCAATTTGTGTAGAAGCCAGGGAAGTAGAAAGTAGCCACTGGGAGGAAGCAGGCTTAAGGAAAGAGGAATAACAGAACACAGTGATACAAAAGCTGAGAGAAGAATATTGTGCTGTGACACAAATGGGTAGCAGGATGGAAATGGGTGTATAAGGGAGATAAGACAATAAGGGAGAGTTAAGATTCATCATTGTCCAAGGTCCTGAGAATAAGCAACAATAAATGAGTTCTTAGTCCTAAATGTGACATTATATTGTCTCCTCTAACTTCAGGGAACATTGCAAAAGTGGTAACATGAGATATGTAAGAGCAGCAAGATAAGGAGAAGGATAGTGACATTTCATATTCCAGGCAAGACATGGCCATCGCAATCAGAAGCTCATAGTATGTGTGGTGGATGCCTTCATTGAACCAGCACATGCCTGCCTACTGACAGGCATGAATGATATTCAGAGAATCCTCATCCTCCTTGCTAACTATTTGCTACTAATAGATTCAGGGATTGTGATGTCATTGTCTTCAGTTTTGTAGTGAATGGTGACCCTACCATTCTCCAGTGGACAGTCTCAATCCAATGGTCACACATATGACCCTCACTAAACTAACTTGTCCACATAACCAACCCAAAAGTAGTGAATATGGGAAAGATTAATAACTCAGAAGGAGGAGAGTTCCCAGGCCTGGGAGAGGGCTATGATACAGTGGGATAGGAGACAGAGTAACCAGAATGTGTTATATACCTATATGAACTCATTAAAGAACTAAATTAATTAATAAAATTTTAGCTATTTGAAGTCACTATTAGCAGGCTTAGAAGAACCTGCTTAATCACTGTTACAGTTAATTTCACCCATTGCTGTAAAGGTAGGTCACTGCACACTAGTGTACACTGATCCATTTAGACAGACATGTAAAGTACGTCTTTTCAAATTGAACTTCTTCAAAAAATGCAAGCCGGGCATGGTGGCACACGCCTTTAATCCCAGTACTTGGGAGGCAGAGGCAGGTAGATCTCTGTGAGTTCAAGGCCAGCCTGGTCTACAAAGTGAGTGTAGAACAGCCAGGGCTACACAGAGAAAAAAAAGAAATGCAGTGATAATTTATATCACTTTAAATCACTGGTTCTGAAATGTCAGCCATGATTTGTAGAAGTTAGAACATTGTGTGTTGGAGACTTTCCTTTGTTACTCAGGGTAGTAAACAATGAGCAGCTAATGCATTAACTCATTTGAAGTAGTACAGAGCCCTTTGAGGATCTCTGAGAGAATGTGTCCATTTTTGTCTTGGAAGTAAACACTGTCCAATGCAGCAAAATATGTGCCCAAATGCTCTGTTAGCCAGTCTGGCTTAGAAACCAATGCTGTTGGCTAGTTATTTGGTTTCCTAGTGATTACTAGTCTTCCATTTGAAGTAAATGTAGCTAAAGGTTACAGATGGTCCAAATTAGCCCTCCATTTTGATACTAAATAGGATCATTTTACAACAAAGGCCATCGTTCTAAAAAGTAAACATCCATTTAAATTTGTACCAATTGTAGAGTGGCCAGCTTGAACTCTCTAGTTGGACACAGTGCTTATCCATCTAATAAGCCAAGCACTTCCACAGATGCTTTTTTATTCAAGTGTGTCACACATGTCTATTTACACAGACCAAACTACATGAAATTTCCAAATCCATATTAAGCCATATATGTTTGATAGAAATGGAAATTTAATATGGTTCAACCTAATAAATAGTTCTGCTGGTGGAGCCCTTGGACGTGCCAAACTCTATATATCTTTCAAGAAAGCTTTTTGTTTTAATGGAGCCAATTAAAATAAAATTAGAGAGGTTTGAGATATATTCTTCTCTTTTCTTCATTTAAAGAAAATCCATTTTCCTATGGTTTCAAGAGTCCTTTCTAAACTTTCATAAAGAATGGCTCTTTCAAGGAAACTATGCAGTCAATAATTTTGGGGAGAAAAATTATAGACAGATAATGGCATATATTTTTCAAACATGTAGGGATAGGCAAAGATACAGATTGAATCTGATATCATTAAGTGTGATAAGATGGTAAATGATGACAGATGTTTGAATTGAAATGCATGTTTTGCGCACATCACTAGAAGTAATATGAACGTCAGAATCTGGTAGGAAGAAAAAAACAGAGTTTCATAGTACAAATTATAAATCAGGAGGATTTATTTTAGTATTTGTTTTGCTTGTTAAGTTTGTTACTTTTAAAAACGATTCACATTTTTACATGTATGCGTGTGTGTGTGTACCTGTGTGAGGTATGTATATCATACTCACAAGTATAGTCACTTGTGAGGTATCTGACGTGAGTCTCGGGAACTGAACCCATTTCATCTGACACACTCTCTTCCCCAGCACAAGGCGGTTTGTTTTTTCTTTAAGTCTTTGTTTAGATTGAGACAGGCTATCACATGCAGAGCAGATAGTCTGAAACTTGCTGTATACAGCAAGCTTTCTTTGCACTTCTGATCTTCTAGCTTCTACCTCTTGAATGCTGATGTTGCACAACTATGTTGTAACATCTGGCCTATTGGTTTTGCTTTGTTCTGCTTTGGATCACCTAGTCATCTTTTATGAGAAAATCATGCTTTAACTTGACCTATGTGCATAGGTCTAAAGAAGTTTCAATATTGAATTCACAATTTGTCCTCTGTCACTCACCTTATGTTTGCCAGGTCTACTTAATGGGATAGCCCAGGTTTGATAGAATGAATAATGTTCTTGAACTGAAATGAAAGTCAGTGAACCAGCAGATCAGGCAACCCATGACCAGGTTGTTCTGACCTCTCAGAGGACTGTCTGTCAACCTACTTGGCAAGATGAGTTCATCCATTTTTATTCATGCATAACAAGGGTCACTTAAGTTGTAAAGGATTAAAGATTTCCTCTCAATTTTCCTTTGACGTTAGTAAATCTACTATTGTTTCCTGATCCAGCACAAGGGAGGACATGTGGGTTTATGTATGTTTGAATCGGGGTATGTGATTCTGTGCCTGACATAAGTTGTGTGCATTGGCAATGATAAACTACTTTTAAAATGGAGCCAATTTTCATGTTCCTACATTCTATACCATCAAGATACATGTAAACTTATGACCTCAGATTGATCTATAATGCCAACTAATGTCCATTGTCTCAACAGATAATTGGAAACTGCAATACTTTTCTATGCATTAAATGACTAGGATCTTAAAAGTCTGCACAAGAATATTTTGGGCACACATAGTAAAATGTACCCAAAAAAGGTTGGGTCAAAGATATTGATAATAAGTTATTCCAGATTTATTTTAAGAAAAATTCTGAGAGTTGGTATGACATGATGTTAAAATATCTTGAGATAAAATATTTGAGAGCCAAGGAAAAAAGTAAAGTCCATATGAAATAAAATATAAAACACGAAAGAGGAATGAATGCCTGAGGAAGTGGTCAGAATAGAGTGGATACCGTAAGTGAGACAAAAAGTGCAATGTAGAAAAACAGGGCCCAGAACTCTGCTGATCAGAATGATACAGTAAATATTCCAATAAGAGAAAAATCAACATAACTGAAAAGAATAGAGATGGGCATCTTCTTTGTGCATGATGGATAGTAGGTGTGTTAGTCAGTTTTGTGTTGCTGCAACAAAACACCTGAGATAATCAACTTACTGGAGCAAAGGCTTATTTTGACTCATAGTTCAGAAGGTTATATTCTATTGTTGATTGTCCTATTGTTGCTTGTAGTAAGAAAGTACATCATGGTAGAAGTGTTTTGTAAAGGATGCTGCTTAACTCATGGTGACCAGGAAACAAACTGAGAAAAGAGGGGAGCCAGAATACCAATATCACTTTCCGTTGTATCCTCTTATATTACTGGAAGCTATACAACTATGTCCCATGCCTTAAAGTTTCCACCATTTCTTCAGAGTATCACAGCAGAGGACTATGCCTTTAACTTCACCCTTATGGAAACGGTACATATCCATATCATAGCAGTAGTAGTTACTAGTACCTAGTAGGATTTACAGGGAGACAAAAGGCTAACATGTGTGAGTGCCTGGATTCAATCTCTGTTACAGAAAACAAAAAGCCAGATAAGAACAGTGTTGCAGTCATTTGATGATGTGTATAGATGTCACTGTTAATTCCAAAGGCTGAAGGCCTGGTTCAAAGACAAGGCATTCCTTTGAAAAAGAGACATCTGGGTAAGAAGGCTATGAGCATCATCTATCATAGTAAGTGAATACCAATTTTGGGTCTCGCTTCCAATCTCAGCCATTTCTAAGGCCTCACTGATTTTTGAGAGGCAAAGTCCCTGTGAGGAGTGCCTTACAGACTTGATGGCACTGGAGTGCAATTATAATTATCTGAATATCAAAAAAGACATGTGGCTTACCATTAGTCAGGTAAATACAAACTTTAAAATGGAAATACTCTCATACCCTGAGAAATATTAAAATCCTAGTTCAAGATGGTGTGCGTACCTCAGGATCTAAAATATTGTCAAGATCTTTCTGCTAACATGAGTCCATATAAGGACCTGATTGTAAATGGAGTCAGCTCCAGGTCAAGCTAAAATTGAATGCGTTGTATCCATTGCCATACCAGAAATTAGATCACTGGCCTTGGATTTGTGGTTCAAGTGACAATATTTGGTTATTGGAAGGAACTGATATGGGTTTCTTATATTGTGGTGACAAACATCTGAGATGGAGTGGACAAAGTAGAAACCTTGACTATTCACCCAGTCCTCACTGCTACACTAGGATCATGCACCACCAGCACTGATATTTTTTTTTTGTCGTGAGAATATTCAAATTCTTTCTTTTCATTGTTTTGAAATTTGAAATACCATGTGGATAATCATAAAACACCAGCATCCAATCCTCTCTCTGATATCAGCTTTTGACCAATCTCCATTGTCTCTATTTCCATGCCTAGCTTAATTCACTTGATGTTTTAGCCTCCAGATTCATCACCATTGCTGTAAATTACAGAATTTTATGGTTTTTAGGCTTGAGTAGTATTCCATTGTGCATATATACCATATCTTTAACATATCGTATATTGATGAATCTTGAGGTTGATTTGGTACTTTGGTTATTGTGAATGGTCCTGAAATAAATGTGGGGGTACTGATGAATTATTTTCAGACTAATTTCATTGACTTTGGGATTATAACCAAAGTGAGATGGCAGGATCATATGGCTGTGCTGTTTTTAATATTGGGTGAACCTCCATATTGTTTTTACAGTGTCTGTAAAAATTCATATTTCTATTGCCAGTATGTAAGAGTCCCCATGTCTTCACACTCATGCCAACCCTTATCATTTGTAAAACAGCCATTTAAGTAAGGGTAAGGTGTTAACTCACTGTGCTATCTGTGTTTTGATTTTTTTTTGTTCTTTTTTTTAAACATTTATTTATTTATTTATTATGTATACAGTATTTGCTCTACATATATGCCCAGGCAGATCTCAATGTAGATGGCTTGAGCCACCATGTGGTTGTTGGGAATTGAACGCAGGACCTTTGGAAGAACAGCCAGTGCTCTTAACCTCTGAGCCACCTCTCCAGCCCTGTGTTTTGATTTTGTTTTCAATTATTTTCTTTTTTAAATGTATTATTTTCAAAAATTATATTAAATTTTATGTCTGTGTATGCTAGTAATTCTTTCTGAGTATTGTTATGAAATTTTCACAGGTACTTCAAAATTATCCCTTCCTATTTTTGGTTCAATCATTGGACCTTGGTTAGTCTCTCTTAAAGTATTATTACTCTCTGATCATTTAATGCCTTTCTATTGTGATCTCTGTGTAGAAGATTGTCCTTTTCATACATTTTTGGCTCTTCTAGGACAGCAATGGAACAACACAATTTCCTCCAGCATATGATTCTGGAAGTGGCACCAAGTGATGACCCAGGTAGGCAAAACTCGTGAGTTCTGTAGCTGCCTGTTGTATATCACTGGTATCTGATGGACCGAATACCTGGCCTTTAAAGACCAGTGTGAATATGCCTATGATCTTCTGTTTTAAGTAGTTATTAGCTGGGTGGTACCATGGCTGTGTATAGAGCTGTGGAGTTAAACTATACGTGTGTCATCCTGTTATTTGGGTTCAGAAACTGGACAGGCATGTAAGCTGGCTTTTGAATTCAGGTGAAATGAGTCACCATGTGGACAATTGGAATGGATACCTGTGCTTCTTAGAAATGTACAGTTTAAGAAAAGCATTGTCTGCCTAAGAAAACCAAAAGGGTATGCTTCCTATTTACTTGAGCTGTGTGTGATCTTTTAGATCTAACAACAATAATCTATGCAATTCTCAAAATAAATACATAGATAGGAGTTTTCCTCCTGGCAGCATCATTATTTGGACCATTTGGATGGTATATAGACTGTATCTATTCTTTGCTTTCACAATTATAGCCATTACAGCCCATTTGATGCTCTGAAAATTACAAAGTTGAGTTCTCCTTGCCTGAATGAGACCTTTGGAGTTGGCATGGTATGAAGAACAGGAAGACTAAAAGCTCATTTGAGGTTGTGTTTTCCACCATAGATTGAAGGTCACCAGAGCTCTTTTAAAAATGAACTATAAGCTAGGGTTACACTTCTGCTCAGGTATCACAACTAACAGAAATGTGGAGTCACCATCAGAGTCTCTGTGTTGACCACATTCTGTGCTAAATAAAGAATTAAACCACTGTAGTTTCCTTGGTGCTCTCATGAAGTGAGAATGAGGTGGACTTTCTGAGATCTCACATGGCCAGAGAACCCAATGCCTGCTTTTAACTTTTTTCACTGTGGAAATTGAACACTTAAAGAGTCCTGTGTGTCATGCACTGTGCTGACTTGAGGAAATAAATATTAACCTTTTAACTCAGATTTCAGCTAGTTCTGCCAACTATGTAGGCATTTGGATACACTTCTACATGTTTTCAATGTATAGTCTAGACTATGGGTAACTTTTAGTTGAGCCATCAGAAGCAAGGAGATGAGGCCCAAGATTTATTTCTCTGATCTCTTACTGATGTTACTCCCAACAAAATCATGTTACATTCTGAAATATCGATTTCTATCATGTGTCTATACTTGCTTTAAGGGCAATTGCATGTATAATTTAAATTTGATTGGTTTTCAGACATTCAAAACTTTATACAGACAGTGGCATACTTTTTATGTTTATTACTTCAGGTTACATCTCCATCACAGTGTCCTCTTTCCACCCCTCCCAGTCCTGCCCTTTCACCCTCTACCCCTTATCCCTTCCATCCCACTCTTATGGATTGGAGTGTCCCTACATAACAGTCCCTGCCCCAGTTTAGCAGTCATATGAGGTCCAAGAGCCTCCTCACACACTGGGGGCCTACAAGGCAGCACCACTAGGGCAAAGTGTCTCAAGGATAGGAAACAAAGTCTATGTTCATGTTCCTTTTGGTACATTGGCTGTAGTACAGTTATCCTGTACTATATGGCCAAAATACAATTATAAGTGAATAGATGCCATGTTCTTCCTTCTGAGTCTGGATTAGCTCACTCAGGATGAGCTTCTCTAGTTTCATCCATTTGGCTGCAAATTGCATGATTTCATTGTTTCTGATAGCTGAGTAGTCTTCCATCTTGTAGATGTACCACAGTTTTTTTTTCCATTCTTCAGTTGAGGGACATCTGGGTTGTTTCCAGTTTCTAGCTATTACAAATAAAGCTGCTATGAGCATAGATGAGGAGATGTCCTTGTGGTTTGGTGAGGAATCATTTGGATGTATACCCAGAAGTAATATGTCTGGGTCTTGAGGTAGAGCTATTCCAAGTTTTCTGAGATACCATCAGACTGATTTCCATAGTGTTGCACAAGTCTGCACTCCCACCAGCAATGGAGGAGGGTTCCCCTTTCTCCACAACCTTGTCAGCATGTGCTGTCATTTGAACTTTTGTTCTTAGCCATTCTGACAGGTGTGAGATGGAATCTTAGAGTCATCTTGAGTTGCATTTCTCTGATGGTTAAGGATGCTGAGCATTTCTTCAAGTGTCTCTCAGCCATTTTAATTTTCATTGTGTGTTCTAATTTTGGATTTAGCTTCTTGGTTTTAGGTGTCATAGCAGACACTGAAATAATTTTTAATATTATTAATCACATTTCATTTTCATATGGTTAGAAACACAACAGAGAACTATCATAGTTTCTGTATGTTTGCCCTATGGTCAGAATAAAATTTGAGGCTGATTTCAGCACCTTGTCTAGAGCAATAGGAACAAGATCCTATTTTGAGCAAATAGGTCAGGAATGCCTCTATATAGTATTATGTCTATGTCTAAAAGTGATTGATAAATAGATGCTGTAGTTAGTTAGTTGTTCTGTAAACATCTACAAAAGCCTTCAGAAACTTTAACTGCTATTATCATCCTTCAAAAATATTAATAAAACCAATCAGAGGGGCTGAATGAAACATTAAAGCACACAGAGTCCAGATCCTTACACACATTATGGATGAAGACTTTCACTTATGTTTCCTATGAGAATTTATCCATAAAGTGCCACTTTCCTTATTATCATAATAAATGTACCCATTAGAAGACATGATATCTGGTGTGATGAATTATTTAATCAATAATTTCAGAAAAGCAATTTTGTACATCCATTTTTTCTATGTAAAATGAAATGACTAATATCAATATTGTTAATATAAGATCTTTTATTTATGCAATGAAAATAGGAATCTTATGATACAGATTTTACTATTGTATGTTTATTATCATTTCATAAAAGTGTCACAAACTATGCTATTTATGACAGTTGGTTAGTTTAATGACTGGCGTCTCTTCATTTGTTGTATATTATTATTTTATGAAAATTTCACAAAGTATATTGTTTATGACACTTGGTTAGCATAATGACTAGAATCTCTTCACTTGAATAGTGCACGTGTCTCAAGTTTGAGAATATTATCTGATAATACCTGGTTCAGCATTCAATGAAAGAACTGAACTGCTTGCAGAGATATATCATAACCATACTGAAGTGATTTTCATTTGTATCTGAAGAATGAGGTCATTTTGATGTGCCTTTTATACACCGTACACACCATAATGCCCACTGTGGTTTATTCATATAAGACTCAAACTGTTCAGAGTGGATTTAGAATGGTAGGTGTTAAAGTGGAACCTTCCAGACAGAGGGAGATTCGGTTCCCTCTCTGCCCCCCCCCATTCTTTCTTTCTCTTACTTATGACAGATTGGAGTATAACAGAGATTAAAAATATTGCAAAACAATAACCACAGGAATATAAAATGTGTGTGCTGTGGGTCAAGCCATTTATTTATTTGTTTGTTTGTTTGTTTGTTTGTTTGTTTTGTGTGTGTGTTTACTTTTGTTTCTTGGTAATGAGTTTTAAGAGTCCAATGGAAAGTTAAATGCTATACCATATAGTTGTGAACAATATAAAACTTATTCAGGATAAATAATACATTCAAAGTCTTGTAAATTTTGTACAATTTATGGTCAGTTTTTCCAAAAAATATCAATGCTCTGCACAAAAGAAAACACTGCTGTTATAAGAGGGACAAATCTTAGTAGATATTTAAATGTTGTTCATTTCTCTAAAAAGGAATAAATGTTTGGCAATTGTTTGAAAAGTACTTAGTGACAAAAATGCATAGTATAATAATAATAAATGAAATATGATGATACATTGTTTTGAAAATACTCAAAATAGTAATCTAAGCAGTAGTTAAATGCAAAACATACATAACATAAAACATTGATACTTGTTGAATTTCATGGAGTTTTTGTAAAGGCTTAATTTTTATGTTTGTAATATTTTATGCATATAAAGACATGGCAAACATTAATATTCTTTTTCAAAAACTGTAACTTTACATTTTAAAGGAATATTAGTTGTATACAGAAGTGTACATAGTGACTTTAGTATTATGTTGCCCTTTTGGTTATTTTTGTTTTGTAGTATTTCTCCCATATGCAAATGTGATTAAAATTATACAAATGCTTTTTAAGAAATAAATTGTTAGTATACTCTGTTAATGCTAAAGCAAATAAAATTCTTCTCAAGATAATAGATCTATGTAGGAACTAAACCTTATGAGCCTGCTGTTATAAGAGGAACAAATCTTAGTAGATATTTAAATGTTGATTATTTCTCTAAAAAGGAATAAATGCTTGGCAATTGTTTGAAAAATACTTAGTGACAAAAATGCATAGTATAAGCAAGTGTATGTGCCTGCAACAGTGGCAACTCATGCAATGTGTCTAATCAAAAATGAACTGATACCATGGGGAGCAACATTGCCTCTTCGTTGATACCCTTCCCATTCAGTGTCTGTACCTTACTAAGCTGCACATCTGCTTTATGTTTCTAAGAGCAATTGTACTTAGGTGCACTAAACAGTTATGGAAGATTCTTGCACACTCAATATCTTCTCCCAATGGTCTCTATTATCTTAGTATTACCATTGCTGTGGTGAAACACCATCAAGCTGGAGAGGAAAGGGACTATTTGGTTTGGGCTTCCACTTCATAACGCATCACTGGAGGAAGTCAGGAAAGGAACTTTAGCAGGGCAGGAACCTGGGGACACGAGCTGATGCAGAGGCCATGGAGGGATGCTGCTTACTGGCTTTGGTCCTCATGGCTTCCTCAGTCTTCTTTCTTATAAACTCCAGGACCATCAGTATTGTGTGTCCCCATTCTCAGTGGGCTGGGGCACCCTCCCACTGTCAGAGATTACTGATTAAAAAATGCACCACAAGCTTCTTTGCCTACAGTCCAATCTTCTGGAAGCATTTTCTCAATTGAGATTCCTTTCCACTCAGATTACTGTAGCTTGTGACAAGTTGACATAAAACTATACAGCACAAATGTGTCACATTTATGTTATCTTTCTAAAGACAACAGTATTAGGGAGGATATTACTCTTCCATTCTTACATTCTTCCATACTTACAAATCTTAATTTGATTATTACCTTAACATCTTTGTTAGGTACGTTACTAACATTTGGAATATTTGCTAAATTTCTCGAAACGAGATTAAAATTTAAAGTTGTGGAGAAGCTTACTTAAAGCAAGCTCTGAAGTAGAAAATATAATCTATCCACTTTTAACTGAAATAACCATTTGGAAGAAACTTTTTAATAGACTATGTTAAAATTGTGTGGCTTCTAGATACAAACACAAAGGCTACTTTAACAGGCATTTCTAAAACTTAGAAGTTTAGGTGGTCAGAGTGTTGTCTCAGTAATTAACAAGCACTAGCTACTTTTGCAGAGGCCCCTAGTTTGGTTCCGGCACCTGTGCTGGGTGGCCTCGAGTAGACATGCACGTGCATATACTCAAGTAGACATATATAAGCATGAAATGAAAATAAATCATATTGGGTTTTAATATCTATAGGTCAATCACATAGATATTCTCCAGAGTATTGGTTATTACAGGTCCAAGGTGCGGTCAGATTTTAAAAACCTGCAGCAGATGTTGTTGCTACAGGATGTTCACATTTCTTTCATGTTTGGAAGGATAACTACTCCCTTATATAGAAACACTTTTTTCTCATGACTACTCCATCTCAGTACAAGATGAGCTGTATGTATTTGGCTGGATTAGAGAGTTGTAACTATGACAAGTCCAGGTTGAACAACAATAATCCAAAAATTTCAAATCTAAAATGCCCCCAAATCTAGAACTTTTTGAATATTGTCATGATACTGCCGGTGGAAAATTCCTGACTTCATACAATAGGTTGAGTCTAAACAACAACGTTAAAGATATTGTGAGATTATCTTCATAGTATATGTATAAGGCGTATATAAAATATAAATAAATTTTATTTTCCACTCAGAACCAATTTCCAAAGGGTTTCATTGTTGTTTTGCAAATATTCCCATATCTAGAACAAAATTCTGAAATATGTGACACATCTGGTCCTAAGCATTTTAGGCAACAGATACTCATATTGTACTAAAATTAAAATTCAGCCTTGGCATTGAAAATAGTGCTTCAGAAAGAGAGTAAGACAGTCACACTTGAGGAAGAGAAAATGACTCCTTAAGTAAGCTGTAAGACTGGATGATATACAAGCTGGAAAAGAATGAATCAGAGTGGCAATGACAAGACATTCGTTGCCTCTACTTTGGTTAAAGTTTTGACAAATGGAAGCATCTGGGGAAGATCACAGTGAAGAGCAAGGCCAAGAAGGACAAACGTTTTATTCAACTTCCTTCTAAAATTCTGGGGTAAACTGTGTCCTTGTTCACAGAAGTGTTCTTGAATCCTCCTTTCAAAACATTGTGTCTCATTTGTATCCCCACAAAACTATATGACTACATGCACACAGGCTTGTGAAATTTAGTTGTGTGGATAGAGGTGGTGGTGGTAGTGAGGTGTGTGTGTGTGTGTGTGTGTGTGTGTGTGTGTGTGTGTGTGTGTG
>CAJQZJ010031819.1:4163654-4192414 GCA_907164525.1 Lophiomys imhausi
GTGTGTGTGTGTGTGTGTGTGTGTGTGTGTGTGTGTGTGTGTGTGTGTGTTCATGTGTGAGGTAGCACATGTGCCTTACTTAGTACACCCTGTGGAAGTCACAGATAAATCCCAAGTGTTTGTCTTCATGTGCCACTTTGAGGCCATGGAACTGTGTCTAGGGTAGCTGCCCTGCAAGCTTTCAAAGAAATCTCCTATCTCTGACTTTCAGGCTAATGGAGTAATCTATGATTACAGACAGGTACTATCATGTCCAGTTTTTAAGAAAGTTCTAGGAATATGAAGTCAGACTTTCATACAAGTTCTCTTGCCCACTGAGCCATCTCCCCAGCCCAAGGTTTTGAAGATCATGTATTGTAAACACTAGGTGTTTCTGTTTTGCATAATTTATAGCACATGATTACATTTCCTAGAACAGTTCACAAAAATAGACTTCGCCCCTTATTTCTTGAAGGTCAGTTTCTTAGATCATCATTCTTAATGTTGGCCTACACATGAAGTAATATTTCAATTCAAGATATAAAATCATGTGATAAAAATTATTTTAACAAAAATACTTTAGGAATTAAGAGGGCACTTGTACAGATGTAAGCTAAGAAAATAGGGATCTGGCTCTGTTGACTCTCAAAGGTTTAAATATCCCACCAAGAAGTAAAATGACTCCACTATTTGTTGCTCAAACATCTAAGTCAGTCAGTCCACCTTTTCTCTTCCCCTTTGCCCTTTGTTGGTTTGGGAAGATGGGAATCTACCAGCAGTTCATCATCCAGACCTCTGCTCATTATGTTTTCATAAATGTTTGTATGTTTTCTGCTGATTCTTTAGTTTCAACAGTAGCAAAGATATATGTGAAAGAAGAGATACTACTCAATTCTTTTCTATTGCTCTCCAACCTCAAACACTATATTGTTTATTCAGTTACTTTTTTTTTTTTTTTTTTGGTTTTTCGAGACAGGGTTTCTCTGTGTATCCTTGACTGTCCTGGCCTCACTTTGTAGACCAGGCTGGCCTCGAACTCGCAGAGATCCGCCTGCCTCTGCCTCCCAAGTGCTGGGATTAAAGGCGTGCGCCACCACTGCCCGGCTCAGTTACTTTTTTATGATTGTGTTATATATAAATTATTACTTCCATATGGTGATGTAACCATTAGTTGTTTTTCTGTTTTAATTCAGTACATGCTTTCTAATTGACATATATATATATATATAATTCAAAACATATCATATACATACAACAAGTAAAGGACACATTACAGAATCCTTTTTTTGACTGTGATTGGAAGATAATTTAATAATGCTAAAAAATATTTATCAACATTATTCATTGAATTGATTTATGACAACTTGAATCTTTTGCTATAAGAGGAAAATTGACTTTGTGAGACAATGGAAAAAAACATCAGTAAACAATTGCCACTGTATAAATTTCTGGATGGGAATCAACTTTCTGATCATCTAAAGAATAAAACTACAATAAGGAATTTATGACACTCATAAATGCCATTTAAGTCTGCATATACTTAGTAGGAAAACTCACTGCCAAACAATATTCTCATTTTTCTAAAACATTTCATAAAGAGTGATTCATGTATATGATGAACTTGGATTCTAGTTATAATGAAAAATTGATATGGATTATAAATAAAAATAGCCTCTCATAACTCAAAATTCATTATAGTTATCAATGGACAGAATCAGAACTACAAAATTCCAGGAAATCTTAGTATGACAATTAAAATATTAGTTCTTGGGGCTTAGTAGTTAAGAGCACTGGCTGCTGTTCCAGAACTTGTGTTCAATTCCCAGCACCCACATGACAGCTCACAACTGTCTAACTCCAGTTCTGTAGGATCTGACACCCTTACACAGGCACACTTTCAGACAAAACATCAATGCACAGAAGAAATGTATTAGTTCTGCTGATTACAGTCATTTTAACTTAATCTTTCGAATCAGCAGGTGAGATTTTCTATACCCATCAGAAATTTCCTGAGTATTATTTTAATACATGAGAATACAGCAAACACATCGTAACAGTTATTTCAGGGTTCCCATAGCTACTTTCTTCAGGATAGTCACACTGACTTTTTCCTATATGTTGTCCTGGCTCACACATGTCCTGGTTCATAGTACTTTCTCCTCAGACAGATGATTGTGACTATCATAGACTTTTCTTAGGGTTCATGCTACATGCTCTGTTTATGTAAGATTTTCAAAGAAATATTAAAATATTAATATTAAAATGGGGAGTTTGAAAACTAAATTTCCCCCCCGGGGGGATTTTGATTTAATCTTAAGGAATTCTGAGTATTTTAAAAGAAAAAGCAATAAAGTTAGAATCGCAGTTGTTATTTTAAGGCCAGATATGAAGCGTGATTCTCTGTAACGACAGAACCAACATGTCTAAATCATAGCCTCATTCTATTCAATTCATGGCCCATTATTAGCTTTCTAATATAGACAGAAATTTTATTTATGGAGAGACTTCTGCTGTATTCGAGGGATATATGCATCCCTTATGAAAAGAAATCGTGTTACCAACTACGCTGGTTCCCATTCCTGAGAGTCTTCATACCTTGTCCTGTCTATCTTCTTATATAGTTTCTACCTGTACCTGAACGCATTATAATCACAACATTGCATGCCCTGGATGCCCATGATACAATGCTTTCAACAAATCCTTTCCTTATTTTCCTCTATTCAGCAATGTTTAGAACATGTATCATAGTCCCTAGAAGACAAAATCATGTTTTGAAATGAGCACATATAGAATTAAATAAGTAGAAATATGTATTATTTATTTAAAATGATATGTCTTAGGAAATAAGAAGGCTTTTCCTTTGAAATTTTAAATAGGAATATTCCTAACTCTGCTTGATGAGTAAGAACAAATAATAGAATCTAAAAGTGTGTATCATCTGTAAAAATATGTATCATCACTCTCAGATCAAAACACTGAGGAGAGTTCATTCCCAAGGGCACATTGTGAACAGAGGAGTCACATATTTTAACTACAAAACCCTTTCTGTTCACACTCTCATGGCTGTAAAAGGAAAGGAGATTTGAACATGTTGTGTTTTTATTTGCTGATATAAACATATCTCAATAATTGCTGGAGATATTAATCTGTCTGTGTCCAAAGGCGCTGGAGAAAGAAACGGATGCTTCTTGAAATCATATCGGGGCTCATTTAGAACCCTAGACCATTTTACCTCCATAGTTGCTAGTGAGATGGCTCAGATCAAACCTGATTCACTCTCCATCATTTCAAAAGTCTACTGACTAAAATGTTGATACTAATGTTTAGTAAGCAGTGTAAGAGGACCAAGCAGGGCTAGTCATGACCCGTACACACCAAAAGAGAAAAGACAGTCTTTGGCAAGATGGTGTTCTAACTCCCAATGGAGGCTGTGGTGTTGAGATTCAAACAGTTCTCCAGGCAGGTGGGCCCAGGGGAGCACCTGTACAGGTGCTACTTCCAGATTCCACCTGGAACCACACCTTGCTAGGGAGGGATGGAAGAAGGGTGATTCTGCAGCCTCTATAAGGTAACAAATCCCAAGAGGCCAACATGAATGGAGGGTGTGTTTTGGCCTTTTGCCTAAATGCAAGGAAGGGTTTTGACTTCTCCCTGCATCCTCATTAAAGAGCTGTTCCTCCTGTCAGATTTCCTGCAAAGGAGGATCCTGAGGGAACATTCCCTCCAGAGGTGCCTGAGATACTGAGGTCTCAACCTAGTGGGACATCCATTTAATGACTCTTTTGAAATGGGAAATTTGCTGGTAACACCCTTTCCATGCCTTTTTATTTCAAATCATCATCTGGCATAAAGATGAAGGCAAAAGCCAAAGATAAATACATAACAATCTATTGTTTCTCTGAAAAAGAATATTTAATCCTCCATTTCCAAATGGAGAGGACAGACTGCGCCCAAGGTATTAGAAAGCATGGATTCTGCATCTTATGTGTCCTCACTCACTGTCATACTAGCCCTCCAGGATTAGCTAAAACAGTTCATACAAAAGAGAATAATGCCAATACCTCAATGAATATGAACACCTGAAAGGCTTTCATGTGTGTGCTCATGTGTGGGTGTGTGTGTGTGTGTGTGTGTGTGTGTGTGTGTGTTGCACCATATGTGCATACATATTTAGATATGTGTGGGCAGACATGCATGTGTGTGTAGATGTAGATACCCATATGATATCAGGTGTCTTCTTCTGCTGTTCACCATTGTTTTTACTGGGGAAGAATCTCTTCCTGAACCCTGAGACCTCAGACTCCATCCAGTCTAGCTACTCCATCCACTCCATTTGAAATGGATCTGAGGGATATGCACTTTTGGTCCCACGATTGCTTTGCAAGCACTTTATCTACTTAATGATTCCCTTTTCCATTGTCCAATATTTCATGTGAAATATTGTACATTTCTACTTTGGGTTTTAATATGAGCAGAAGTAATTGGGAAAGACATTAATTTTCCTTTTAATTTATCTATCGTTTCATTAAGAGGTCCATTAGTACTTACAGTGGTTACTCACTTCTTGATATTTTGCCACCATTCCTCTCTCATACTAAATTTGTGAAATTTGAGTTAGGTCTCTATTGTACATGATGAGATTTTGAGTCTCCAAGTAGACCAATTATAACAGTAAGCTCAAAGAGTAAGAGCACATTCCACTTTCAGGGCCTCTGTACCAAAGGTCTGGTGTATTCTGCAGTAGCTAGGGTGCTGTACATCCATTTGGCTTCCACAAAATGAACATTATGTATTATAGCACAAAGAACATTTTATTGGGCCTCAATTAGTCTTCATGCTGTGACCAGAAAACTGGGCCTAAGTCTTCTCATATTTCTCAGATATTATTTACATCATTTTTCCTGTTTCCATTCTTCACTCCCATCTTTTCTATGTGTGCCCAATCCCTGATCTCTCTCCAAGTTATCTCCTCTTTTTTAAATTGTTTTTATTGCATATATGTATAAATGCATAAATACATAAATATGATCTACTGAGTCTTAGTGTTGTTTGTATGTATACACTTTAAGGACTGACCACTTGGTATTGGATAAGTAATTATAAGGTTCAACCCAGAAAATGACTAATTCTCCTTCTTTCTCAGTGGTCATTAGCTTCCTGTAATACATTATCTAGAGATAGGGCCTCAAGAGACTTACCCCTTTCCTGAGGCAGGTCTATTATTGTTGATATTGTTCAAGTCCTGTTTAGGCAATCGCAGTATTGAAGTATCATGAATGTAACTTCCCAGTCATTTTTTCCAATACCTTTTTCTTGATGCTTCTTAAGCCTAAGGTGCAGAAGTTGTGTTGTACTTGTGACCATTGGTCCTGGGCAACCCATGATCAGTTTTTCTTCATATTTTGGCCAATTATCATTCTGTAATGATCTTTTTCTGCCACACAAAGAAGCTTTCTTGATGAGGGATAAGAGATACACTAATTGCTGGCTATAAGGACAAATATTTCAAATCTAGTTGGTAGTTTTTTCGCTTATAAAGTGATGTTATAAGGGATTCTTTATGATCCATGACATCAATAACCCTTGTACATTGGGAAAGTTTCTAGGAACCAGACATGATTTCCCTTCTGTTTAGCAGTGCTTCATCTAGAGAGCAGTTGGTGACGACCACCAAGGTTATAATGGTATAAGTTATACCATTGCTCTTGGGGATATCATTCCATGCTGGTCATTGCTGTAGTTCATAGGTGTTACAGCTGGGTAGGGTTATTGGTTGCTTCCCTCCCTCAACAGTTGCATATACTTCCATACTATGAAAGCTAGTCCTCAGGGAGAGGCTTTCAGGTTAATACAGCATGGATCCCTGAGTCTTGTATCTGAAGTGGATGGTGTCTTCATCAATAAGAATTCACCTTCTACCTCTGGGAGCCACCTGAGGACAACAGCAATAGCCTATGTTGGGAGTCTGTAGGAAGAACAAGGCCTGCTGTTGAACAGGAACAAGGTCTGATGCTAAACAGCACACATGTGTGACTGGGCTTCTACATGGAGTCAGCTTGAGACATGCCCGGACATGTCTGGACATGCCTGGCTTGAGACCTGCCTGAACATGCCCAGAGACTGATGACACCACATCAGGTGAAGAGACATGAGCCAATGAGGATACTAGGCTGATGGTACAAAGGGGGCATCCTCTTCCTGGAATAAATGAGTCTGTTTCTGCCTCTTGCCTGACTAGCAGAGTCTGTGTTGTTGACTATGTACCATCTTGCCTCCGTCCCAAGGGGCCAGAGTTGGGGTTACAGCAACAGGAGTCTGTTTCATTTCTCCTTCATATCTTTTGTATCCTACTATTCCCATATCAAGCACTCCCCAATCTCAGACCATTTACTTTTCCAATTTCTGATGTTACTCTGTGTTGTATACTCACATCTAAAGATTTGGAGGTAGGCACCTAATGATGAGAGAGAGCAGGCAGTATTTGTAGCTTTGGGTATAGATTATTGCACTCAGTATAATATTTTCTAGTTCTACTTATTTAGCTGAAAATCTCATGTTTCTTTGTACACCTACCATAACTGCAGTCATTATATTCATATTCAAGTACCATTCATAGAGAAATTCAGTCATAATTTTCTCCAAGAAAAAAAAATCAAATGACAAGACACAAAAACAAATACTATCCCAACACTGGGAAAGGATTTCTATGTCTTCTCTCTAGATATTAATATTCTCCTTGTGAACTATGGTCTAGAATAGATCGCAGACTTGGGGGAAACCCTCAGTTTCCATGTGCAGTTAGCTGCTATGCTGATTATTCCTCTTGGCATCACAGAGACCTCATTGCTTTTCTCATTGGGGCAATTATATGTGAGAAGAAGAAAATTAGAAAGTGTTTTATGAGACACAATGTGCCTTTTAAGTTCACAGAACTTGTCACACCCTGCTTTCCATTGGGTTTGTTCGTGTAAGCACCTCTTTATCACCATTTAAGAATCTTCTTCTAATCATAGCTTCTCTTGATATTCCAAACCAGATTGCCTTGAACATGAATTAGTCCACATGGGAACAGACTGTCCTTTCTCCAGAGTCAGTTTCCTTGCTTGGATCAAAAATGCTCAAGTTGTGCCTCTCATTTACAGCTACTTTAATTTTAAAACCTGTTGAATTTTTATATCCTCATTAGAACCTGGCACAGGTTATATCCATTGAACAGTTTCTCCATTGTTAATAAATTTGCCTTTTAGAAACTGACTTGGAAATGAAAACATATTTCATGATGTAATTTACAGCAGAAATAAGTACAAAAATCTTTCTTAGTACGTTGTTCCATTCACTGCAAATCATTTCTAAAAAAAAAAAAAGTCAAATGGCAATAAAATAAATTTTGTCATTTATTAGTCATAGATTCATTACAAAATTGATTTATATAATTAGAAATAGTCCAATCGCAAATAAATCATAGCATTTTAAAATGCAAGTAGGAAATTGTACTTGACATTTGTAGATATTCTGTGTAAGAATTAAAGCTAAGTGTTTATGCTCATCTAACAAAATTCAGATTTAAAACACATTTAAAAGCATAACTATTCAATATATGTATATTTTAAGAACTAAACCTATTATGTATATTTATAAATAACCAACAACAAAGAAGTTGAGTGGTAAGGGATTGAGTGTAGAGAGAGTTGATCTGGGAGGAGTTGGGGGTGTTGGTGAATATGATCAAAGTACATTGTATAAAATTTTCAGATCACTAATATATTATTAAAGAAAGACAAATTTAAAACATAACTAAGAATCAACATTAAATTCAAATTCTCATGAGGTTAGGTTCAAGACTGTTATATCCATAAGGCAACATATGTTATTCATATGGATACAAGACTGTTGTATCTATATTTGATACTTTAGGCCACAGATTATTCCAACGGCTCATTTATACACCTGGAAAAAGGAAACAATCAGTAACACTAAATGCTAATGATATAAATTCAGCTATAAACATATTACAAAATTAGTGCCAATAAAGAAGATTATGGTTACAACACAGAGGGAGAAATATCTGTTGTTGGAAATTTTCACCAAATGAAAGTGCTCATCATCATTCAGAAAAAGATAGAGCTTTTGTCACTTTATTTGTAAAACATTAACTAGTTTGCTGGAGAGACATAGTCATACCATAAAAGTCAGAATATGCACTCAATCAATGAAATTTCAAATTTCTTAAACATCAACAAAATTATATTCTATATATAACTCAAATAAATATTAGGAATTTCAAGATACAATTGCAAAACTATGTGGCAATTCCTCTAATAACACCTTTCATAATTTAATTCTAAACAAGTTATCAATGGGATGTAATTTCTATAAACCATCTGAGACCTAGTTGCTTTTAAATGATCTCAAAAGCTGTGAAAGGTGTGTGGCTGTTCTTTGTGTAGCAAAAGCACTGTGCTGAACTTGGGTATTTCCTTGTGGCACATACCACACAACACATCACTTAAACAATGCAAAGTAAATACCTGCTAGCCAATTTTGTTTTTCTCCTTATTTGGCCCTCAGAATAATTGCATTGTTTACTCAATTTCTAGTAGAGTAACATGCAGTCAACTCTAATGCTCAGTTTGCTATTCTAAAATTAGGTTGATGTCCCCCACCACAGATCAGGATACTAGAATATAAAAGGCACTCCTTTGAGAAGAAAGCTTTTGTACGTTCTACTGCTCCATAAGTTACAAAGACACTCCAGTGAATACTGGTGCCTTCACGGATAATAATCAAAACTGATTAGTAATAAAAAGTAGAGCCCAGCTTCTTTGATTTCATGAATCAAAATGAAGCAGAGAACAAAAGACAAACTCCAAAGGAACATCCTTTGTTACAAAAACTACAGACAGTACATATCTCAGACATGGATCCTGTGGAGTGACTGATTGAAAAGGAATGGGAGAGAGAGAAATAGTGAACTGTATTCAGACAACACAGGCACATGTCTTTGATGTATGCTTAATTCTGGTAAGAACGGGGCAGAAAGGAAACACACTGTGTGAACATGTCTTTCATCTAGAAAAAGATGAGTCCTTGGTGTTAGTATTTGCATTCAGGCTATGCACAGCTTGAAAATTAATGTCTTTATTGGTAGAAGCAAATGATTCTCCCCTAGACTAAATTAACACTCAAAACTGACTAATAGTGAAGAATATATTGAACAGAAGAGAATTTGTGATGCTAAGTATATATTGCTTGTAGTCATTTTTCATGTTTTGATTGTTTACAAGCTTCACTCTACATAATATCTGCAATACTTTTCAGAATTAAAGGAAGAATAGTCTGGGGTGATGTCTTGGGCAAAAGCTGGTGGAACCCACACTCAACTCAGAATGTTAGAGATTACCTAGTCTAACTTCTCTATTCTACAGTCAAGAAAACTAAGCATTCACACAAATAAGATAGCCTTCTCAAGGTTAAGATGTGCAGGAATCCAGGTCTCTGGACATCTATCACTGTGCCTTGTCCAGCTTGGATACTAAGTATTCTATAAAAAAGCTAAATGAAGGGTGAACAATGTCAAAGATGAGCTAGACCACACTTCCAGTGACAGGGTTGTCAGGATCTGTGCAGTTAAGGAAACCTTGCCTGTTTTCAAAATTAAAGTCCCTCAAAATAGTTTGAACCATACTGCCAAAAGAAGCAATGTCAGGTGCCACTAGAGATTAATAAATACATCACATGGCTTGTTAAAGTAGCTGTAAATCTTTTGACTAATATAATTTATCATTGGTGTTGCTTATCAGTGAGTTTAGCATTGTTTTTTTTTTTTTTTTTTGGTTTTTCGAGACAGGGTTTCTCTGTGTATCCTTGGCTGTCCTGGACTCACTTTGTAGACCAGGCTGGCCTCGAACTCACAAAGATCCGCCTGCCTCTGCCTCCCAAGTGCTGGGATTAAAGGCGTGCGCCACCACCGCCCAGCTAAGTTTAGCATTGTTTAAGAGAGACTTTGACGACATTTCCATGGGACACTTAATTATTTGATCTTCCTTGGACATAGCATTTGCTTACATCAACACTGTGTCTTCGGTAGTACCGATGGGCTGAGCCTATTGTGAACATTCAGTAGTAAGTATGTGAAACAAAATTAGGGCTCATTCTAAAAGCAGTTTTCAGAAATAAAGACAAGCGGCCGGGCGGTGGTGGCGCACGCCTTTAATCCCAGCACTCGGGAGGCAGAGGCAGGCGGATCTCTGTGAGTTCGAGGCCAGCCTGGTCTACAAAGCAAGTCCAGGACAGCTAAAGGATATATAGAGAAACCCTGTCTCAAAAAAAAAAAAAAGAAGAAATAAAGACAAGCAGAGGAGGAACAGAAGCGACATTTAGACAAATTTGACTAAAACTGATGTGCTGTTAAACTGGATATTACTAGAAAAGTCCATTTTGGCCTTGAAAAAAAAATTCAGGCAATTTGAAAACATATTTTCCAGGCATCAAAGAGAGAAAGTCAACTGCAGGTATGGACATGTAAACAAGCCAAATATGAGTAAAAGAAGGGTAGATACGTATCGATGTGGTTTATTGACAACTGCGCTCTACAGATTGAAGTATGTAACCTAAAGGAACTCTGGCAGTGGCAGGAGGCAGGCAAAACCTGCTGTGTTCAGGGTGGTCAAGTTCATGTGCACGAAGTCTTTGTAAATAGAGGTTCTGGCCGGACTCTGCGGTTGAAGAGAGAGAGACCACTAAGGCTGCTTGGGGACCCACGTAAACTTCCAGCCTCCCTCCTCATCTCGACGCACAAAGGCTTGTCCCTGGTGGAAAGAATGGGTTTTCACATTGCAGTGAGGGCTCAGAGATGTGGAAAATGCCACCTCTGTCTTGTTGGGTGAAACATCGGCAGTGTGGTAAGGAAAAGTTTGCACCCCCACTGGAGGATTGGAAAGCCTGGGGAAACAGATACAGTCTTGCTGGTGGATGGCGGGGGCGTGCGTGGCATGTGTTCTCTCACCTCCACAGTCAAGGTGCAGATCTCTGGGGACTGTTTCATAGCCAACTACATCATGAAGAAACCGGGAGGGTGTACTGGGGCCTGGTCTGGGACGAGAGGCTATGGCACTGTAGTTAGCTGGTAGGGTGTCATCAATGGTGTTGAGATCTTTCAATCCAAGGGTCTGAAGAACCCAGGGGTCCACACAGGGCCCAGGTTGTTCTTCACAGTTAGAAAACTCCGTGGAGAGGTTTCTCTTGGCAGTCTTAGACTGAGGGATCTCAGCAGAGGGATGTCTGTGTTCTTTGGGTTTCCTCTTCTCTTTTCTGAGTTTTCCACACACTTTGGAAAACTCATCAGATGACAGCAATTTCTGGAAAAATCAATATTTGAAAACAGTAGTTCCTCTGGGTATTTTACTATTTTCCAATTGCTTATGGGGAAAATGGCTAAATAAATGTCTTGTGTGCTACCACACAGGTAAAACTTGTCAATTATCTATTGCTTGTTGAGTAAGTATTCTTAATAAGTTTGTTGAATAAATATCTTTAATAAGTTGTTACTTTGATTCACTTTCTTTACTCAATTTAAAAGTTGAAGGAAGCAGATGACATCTGTAAGATTTCAACTAAGAACGAAAAGCTGATGTTAACATCAGCTGTTGCTTAGTTACAAGTAAATAAAATGGGACCATCAGTCATAAACCATTGATTGAATATTTTTCACCATTGGATGCAAATGCTATCAAAATCATTAATGAATAATATAAAGCCTAGGCATAACTATGATTGCCTGAGTAATCCTTAGCCTAGATTTAAATGTCACTCATCTGAATCTAGACACAATCTCTTATTTAGACACTATTCACCACCTCCTGCTTTTAGTGTATTAACTTTCAAAACACTCCTATGTGATATGCTATATTATTCTAAATTTAGGAATTTGATGTCAAGAGAGTTAAAATACCTAATTGATATCACTTAATTATTTTATAAACCCCATTTTATGGATTGATAACTGATGTTAGGATTCCATACTAGCAGTTGTAAAACTGTGTTTTAGTCAGAGCTAACTCGGTTGCAAAGGAAACAAATCAAATGGCTCTTTGCTGAACTCAAAAGCAGGTGGTAGCATCAAATTTAGATTAATGTCTTAGTTGGTCTAGAAATAAGAATAAACTGATGATAGTAATGAGAGTGATGGCAAGTGCAAAATCAAAGAAAGGAAAAAGGAAAAGGTTGCAGATGAGCAATTTATCTTTGAGTTAAAGTAGTTCACTTAGAAGTGTAGACGAAAATGTGAATAATAATGATAAAGTACTTGCATATCCCTATTCATCAGTCGAGTCATCAGGAGTGCATGTATATTCATAACATTTCAGATCCATCTCTCTCTCTCTCTGTGTGTGTGTGTGTGTTTGTGTATCTGTGTGTGTGCATGTGTGTGTGTAGGCCACAGGTTGAGTTAGATGTCTTCCTCTATCATTCTCCAGCTTATTTTTTTAGGCAGGATCTCTCACAAATCTTCCTAGGCTGGCTGGCCAGTAGGATGCAGGGATCTACTTATCTCTGCTTCCCTGTAATCCACTACAATTGCAGGTGAGTGCTTTGGTGCCTGGATTTTAATGTGAACACTGCATGATCCAAACTTAGTGCTTCATGGATGCCCAGAAAACTCTTTACTTACTTAGGCATCTCTGCAGCCCCCAGAAAGATTCTTACCAAGACCGTAGGTCCATCTATTTATAAATTAAGATAACAAAGGCTCTGTGGTAGTTTGAATAGGAATGGCCCCATGTAGATTCATGTGCTGGAATGTTTGGCTCATGAGGAGTAAAACTATTAGGAGGTGTGGCCTTGTTGAAGGAAGGAAGGAAGTATGTCAGTGTGGGTGTGGGTTTTGAGGTCTCAGATGCTCAAGCTAGGCTTAGTGTGCCAATCATTCCCTGCTTCCTGAGGATCTAGATGCAGAACTCTCAGCTACCTCTCCAGCACCATGTGTGCCTGTGTGCTGCCACGCTTCCTGCCATGATGACAATGAACTAAGTCTCTGAACTGTAAACAACCACGTTAAATATTTTCCTTTATAAGAGTTGCTATAGTCAAGGTGTCTCCTAACAGCAATAAAATCCTATCTAAGACAGGTCCTAAGGAAGAACTTTAGCTAATATCTAACACATAATTAGAACTACTGATTTATTTTTTTACATTTGATTTCTACTCTAATATTCCACCCTTTATTAACCTCAGTAGACTTATCAATTCCTCTGATTAACTTTTGTCCTTAAAAAAACTCCCTTTGGGATGTCTAGCTAAAATCTGAAACTAGAAACTTCTGGGAAATGACATATAAAAGTCCTGTTGAAGCCACCTATTTCCTGAAGGATAATGACTCATCCTATTGAATCTCATGAGGATGCCTTGTTCACTAAGCTTCATGTATATCAATCATGGGGTGTTATGAAGTGATTTCCCCTGTCAACTCACTGCCTTCTTGAGCTTGTAAAACAGATAATTACATACCTTGGCCTTTTCTTCCAGACATTTAACCAAAGTAGAATTCAGGTATTGTCTGAGGTGATTATTCTCTTCGTGTAGCCTAGCAAGTTCTTCCTCCTTCTGTACTAGAGTGTCCTGGAGCTGCAGGAAGCATACAATGGTGAAGGGTGCTCCCCTGTATTGGTTTTGTAACCTAATAATAATACACTACTCCCCAACCTTCTTAAACCTGATTATTCTTGTTTGTTTTATGAACATAATTTCAAAGAGCCCTAGTCCTCTGAGTTCTAAATTAAATCTACACTCCCTACCACCTGATTGTTCAGTTTTGTGCACTGAGTATTCCATTCATTACAAAGTATTTAAAGAGATCAGATGACGCTCAAAATTTTAACCACAGGGAGTCAGGTGGGTAGGCAGGAAAGTGAGATGCACGGAACTGTTTGAACATAGGAAGGATGTTTAGAAGGCTTGGCTGGGCTTCTTTCTTGCACATTTATGAAAATAAAAACAAGAGATGTGGCCTGGCTTTCCTCAGCCTCAGACTGGTCTAACTATGTGTCTGATAAATAAAACTTCTCTTCAGGAACAACAACAAACAAAACCTGGAAAAGGAAGTGAACATTTGGAAACTTTTATCATCCTCCCTCCTCTCAAAGATGAGCTATGTGTACTGTTTAAAGCATTACTGCATTCATCCTTTCATCTTTGCAGTAACCCTTGGAGAAGGGCTGAGGAAATATTCCACAGATAAGGAAAAAGAATTTGGTGAAAGGAGAGGTCTGTCATAGGTTTTCTTGAGTGTTTGTTTCTGTGAATTTGTTCATCTAACTTTTATCTCTTTGGGTACACAATTACTGTTGTGTGTCACAACAAACACTGAGCCACCGAATTTAAAAAGAAAAAAGATATAAAACTAAAATGCAGTATGAAACAAAGGAAGACCCAGGGGAGATATGGACATTATGGAACTTGGCTAGTCTCAGTGTTTTCTCTCCCTAACCATACCTGCTTATTTCTGTAGAGCTGAGAGGAGAGCTGAGCCTCTTCCCATGAACATGAGTCCAGGACAGGAAAATTTAAGTCACAAGATGAGACTAAATAAAAATATAAAAGAGATGAATAAACATATTTAGAATCATCTTATAAAAACTCAACAAATGACTTCTAAAGTTTAATAGTTTTAATTACTTTCCTTTCACACAGGAAAATAGAATTTCTAAAGGTTTCAAAAGAAGGAAACAAGCAAGTGTTTACACACACCCAACAAAACTGGCTAAAAAGATGCTCTCTAAGCAGTGCTGAGCAGCTTCTAGAATGTCTATGTATATTCTTGCTGGGTAAGTTAATAAAGGCTATCTCTTCTATACTAGCTCTTCATAGCAATATTTACCGACCCTACCTTTCCACTAGGCACAATAATGCAACTCCATGAACCCTTTCTATTATTTATTGTATTTTCTGAGTTTTAGCATTTCATAATGTTACATTAGGTGCCATAATCAAGTCCTATATTGAGACACTGCATTTCTCCCTCACTCAGCTTACTTGTGAACTCAGAAGGGCAGAATTTGTTTGGAATTTTATGTCATGGCATGGTATCATTTTCCAGTATTTTTTTATTACTGTTGGACATTAAAACCAGGACTTTGTACATGCTGAAGAAGTGCTCTGTGGCTGAGTCAAATCCTCAATCCTTATCCCACTGACATTAATGATATGCTTCATGTTTATTGGAAGGACTTTCGGGATCACACCGGATCTATTTCAATTGTTTATATCTGTATATATGCATATTTTAAAGTTTTTCAAAGAGGTTTTTGTTTTTTTCCATATTTTCCAGCAAGCTATACCCATCAATCAAAAACTGTTTCTGCATGCTAATGTACTGTAGCTTCCACTCCCCTAACTCTTGGCTTCATTCTCACTCTTGACCTGCTGGACTGAAAAGGTTGTTGTTGAAGCATTTAGTATTAAATTAAAATGATAAGCAAAATAATAAACATAAAACTTGGGTTTGCACCCAGAGACACTCCATTTCTGCCTTTGCTTATAGTGAAAACACAAAACTGAAAAACTTCCTCCATGACATATGTGTTTCGTTCCTTTTGATTTTGCTGCAGCATATTTTCATATGCACTCCCACCTTCAAAAGACCTTGGGGCAGAATGAATGCACAGGTATTTAATTCTCCAGTGCCCGAGAGTTTTACAGAAACCAAGCATTAATACAGAAATCCCTCTAATATGTGTAAGCATATTCATAAATCTCAGGTCAATGTTATTGCTATGTATAATTTCCATCAACACTGGACATTTCTCCACAGTTGAAGTGTGGATGTGAAAGGGGAGTCCTTGTTTCCAAGTATGAAGTACTGTTCACAGAATTTATGCTATGAGATACACATTGTTACTCATTCTTGATTCTTCTCTCAATTTCACAGGAATCTCACTAAATTACAAAATAAATGCTCCATCTGATACTTTGACCCCAAAAATGTCCTACTAGAGTGCAGCTTATGAAACTTTGTTACAGACCCAAAGTTACTCCATGAGTTGGAAATCTCCAAGAATTACAAAATGTATGAAATAATAGGTTATCTAGGACACAAAAGGATAATGCATACGGAACAATCAGTTTTATGCTATAAAATCTAGGTGTCTTAGGGCTTACTTAAATTCTGAACAATAACTCTTTTTCTATAGAGGGTCCATCCTTGATGCTTACAGTCGGGAAGACTGCGAAGAGGTCCATTCTACCAGGAAAGCAGAGAAGAACTTACCCGGTGCCTGTGCTTCTTGCTGGGGCTCAGCGTTGTCCAGGAGACCAGCAGCCCAGAAAGAGACCCAAGTCTCCTTGGAAACGTCAACAGTAGATACTGACGTTGTAGAGGAATACGGGCAATTACAACTCTGGCCTCCTACAAAATACTGATCTTGGCAAGGCAGAATGGTGTTCTGTGGAATTCGGTATGATCGGGGTGTGGGAGACGGCATGACAGCAGTGGGAGATGGACAGAGCGGGAGAAACAGAGAAATTACATGTGGTAAAGCAAATAAACAGTGAAGGTGATAACTACAGGTGCAGATACATATTTGAATGGTGTGATTATCGTTACTAAAAAAGAATAAGCTCTTTGAATTACCCATTGTTTCCCTAAGGCCTTTTCACCAAATAACTAGCATTGAATGGACCAGATTTGTAAACATCAGAGGAATATTTCCTATTGCAGTGCCTAGCTCAAGAAGTAAGCTACCCAGAAATTAACTACAAAGAATCAGGTCATATGACTCAAGAGTATAAGAACTTTTTTGTTTCTCTGCAGTGGGTATCTTGGTCGTATTTCTGAGAAACCTGAAAGACAAAGATCACAGACTACAAAGGGTTAAGTGAACGGTTGCATACGACATCATATCGAATAACTTCTTAATTTGGGAGTCTGAATCAGGTGTGTGTGTGTGTGTGTGTGTGTGTGTGTGTGTGTGTGTGTGTGTTATACCTGAGTGGATATACATGTAGAGATATATCTACACAGAGCTGATTACATACATTTTGACCTCAACTAACATCACTCCAGGTAAACAGTCAAAAGCTGAGAATAAAGGCAGTGACTTCTAGCTCCGTCCATCGTTAAAGTTCAGTACCCTTTGCAAGTTATCTTGCCACCTGTAGCTGCCTGGCATGCTTTCTCCACTGCGTTCTGTTTCAGTGAACAGCTTCCTGCCCCACCTCACTCACTCCTCAGACCTCAAATATGATCTCCCCAAATGTCCACACGGGGGCAGATAGACTGCCTTCCTAGCTTAAGTTGACCAACAGCCCATTCTTAATTATGTGTCAATGTTTAATCAGGTAAAAGACATCAGTTACAACAGAGTCCACAATTGAGCAAACTCTTTTGACCACTACAAGTCTGTTGCTGCCTTGAGGACTGCACATAACATAAGCAAAGGAAACAGAAGGAGGGAGAAGAGGTAGGAGGAAGAGGAGGAGGAGGAAGAAGAGTAGAAGGACAATAAGAATGAAAGAACAGATTTATTATCATTGAATCACTTGAGTAACACTTGGCCCCTGCTGCCAGTGAGCAAGAGTTTGGAGTTCAGCTTGGGCAGTGCTGTATAAGAAATTCAGCCAAAAGTTTAAGAAGTGCTGTTTTCTTTTATTGTAAAAGTATGTTTGTAGACTCCTTTTTGAGGTTATTATTGAATTCAGAGCTCAACTATTGTGCAATTGACACCTGAGAGGAAAACAAACCCAAACACTCTACATAGTTCAAATCTAAGTGTTTGCAAATGTGTGCATAATCTCGAGAACAGGTGGAAGTTAAAGAAAGCCTGTGCAGGGGTGAGGGAAAATGGGTGGAGGAGAGGCAAATATGCAGGGAGAGGGAAGAGAAAATAAAAAGGGATGCGGGGCAACAGAAATGGCCTATTGTAGTTGGAAAGTACAAAGGCATCTCCTAAGGAGGAATACATTCTAAATGCAGTTTATTGTCTTCCGGGGTCCCCCTGGTTCTGGCAGCGGACTAGCTAAAGCCAGCTCCTCACTTACCATCTTGCAGAAGAAAGCGTTGCAGGAACTGGACCCCCTCAGCTTTTTCTTAAAGCCGGAGTTAGCTTTAGATGGGACTGCAGGGAGAAGCAAGGAAGCGAGTTCTAATCCGCTGGAGGTGCCAGTGACCTGCAAGGGGCTCCTGGCTGGTGCTGCTGTCTGATTTACTGCCAGGCTGTCAAACAGGTGACGTGCCTCCTTGGAAGCCGCCAAGCCTGAGCCACCGACACTAGCGCTCCGGAGATACCCGCAGTGGGACGTGAGACCTGTGGGTCTTCTTGTGGAAGGGGTGAGGGGGGCGAGGCAGGACCCCAGCCTCGAGGCCGCTGAAGCAGCGACAGGTCAAAGCCTGTTCCTGTGCAAGTTGAGTTTACAGAGCCTACCTGGCGCGGTGGCAGCGGGCGATGAGGACTTGGCTGCCCCGCTCTCTCTGTGCCACGCGCCCAGCAGCCGGCAGGGCGGGGCCGGGCAGGGCGGCCAGCCAACCCCTAGAGGCATCTAGGGCCAAACCTTGGTCTCTGGCAGCGCTAAGGAAGCCCATCCAAGAGACCCCCGGAGTGAGTGGCACTCTGTGCATTCCCTGGTCACAGGATAATGAGTGATGGTAACAATAATAGCGGCAACTTGATTTTATGTTTTGATATTTAAAGTGTCTTAATTCAGTTCTTTAAAGACTTAAATGTGAGGGCAAATGTATCAAATCTAGAACATACATACATGCCCCGTCTAACTCCACAGCCCCGTGGACAGTGGCCTGCACACGAGTACTGAATAAAATTCTGTTCAAATAATGAAGTAATGTTCACATGTATCGATCTCTGAGTTGGGCTGATGCACACCATGATTATATAAAATTTAAAAAATAAGATTAAGAAAAATAATGTCCGTCAACACTTCATAACTTATTTTATTTCCCTATCTTTTATTTTATTCTCACATATATCTCCATAATGTTCAATCTAAGGATGACAGAGAAGCAATGACTCCCTCAGATACATTCCAGTAGCTAAATCTCACTTGTGTTCACTCATCACTTAAATGAATATAAAGCAGTAGATGAACAGGATTCAGTTCCAGCAGGCCTGGGGATATGTCCCCAGAGGTCTCTAAGAAAGCCTTCCAGGGAAACCTGCACAACCCTGTCTATTGCTGAATGAGGCATAGTAGACAAGCTATGGAATCTGCCTACCAATACATAAATGGATAATGAAAATGTATAAACCAGGAAGTTTTATGCAGCTATAAAGGACATTAAGTCATTTTCAGAAAAAAAATGGTAGACTTAGAGATCATAATGCTGAGTAAAATATACTCAGAAGGACAAATAAGTTTATATGTAGAGTCTCTGTTTAAAGTGCATGGTGTATGTGTATGCATGTGTGTTCTTGTGCGTGCTCTGTGTGTGTGTGTGTGTGTGTGTGTGTGTGGTGTAGTGTGTGTGAAAGAAAAAGTAATGTTTTACTTTTGACAAGAGGACAAAGACCAACAGGTGGAGTGGACAAGAGAGGGTTATGAGTATTAATACAAGCCAAACGCATGTATGAAAATGTCATAAGGTAGTCTGTTACTTTATATAATGAATAGATGCTAATAATAATTTTATAAAACCTAGATGTTGGCAGTCAACATAGGATCCAAGTACTAGTATTTTCTCAGTTGAAAAGGGAATCCCTAAGGGTAAGAAAATAGATACTGTCAGCACACTAGCTAAGTGTCAGACTTAGGATTTGGAACTTAGGCTAAGAGGTCCATTCTACTTATTCCTACCAAGCTTCATTCTACCTGTTCCTAGAAAATTGTATTTGGCACTCTCTTTCTTGCTGCAGCATAGATGTGTGTAACTAGCATTGCTACAGACCAATTTGGGTTGCCTTCAAATTCATAGCTGAAGTTCTGGTGCCAGTGTTACTATATAGCAACAGTATTTCAAGAAATCCACCTTAACCTTATACCTTGTGATATTATTAGAAGGTAGACACACTAGGGACATACACACACAAAGGAAAGGTCATGTGAGGACAGAGTGAAGATGTAGCTGTCTGTGAATCAAAACAGGAAGGCTCAGGAAAACCCAAGAGCTCAACAAAAACCTTGATGCTGGGCTTCCAACCTCCGAAACGGAGGCTAGCCTTCCTGTGACATGATACACAAGTAGCCCTGTCAAACTAATATGTACACGACACAGAAACTGAGAACCAAAGTTGGAGTCCAGCTTACTTATAGATCTTTAGAAAAAAAATTTTAACTTTTTAAAAATTCAACTGTACTCTTTCTTTGCCCTGCATAGAATTTAGAAAAATCATGAAATGACTCAGTGAGCCGAGATAAAGAAAGGTGTAGAGGAGGAAGTGGGAGAATGCACCAGACGTATCGGAGTCCTTTCTCCTGTTCTGATAATATTTATTTGAAAAAAAAAGTGAACATCACTACATGTGAAGATTATTGCATGGAAAATAGATGAACTGGATCTCTCAATACCAGCCCATTTCAGTATATTATAAGAGAAAGTAGTCCCCACTCTGCTCTTGCAGTACAAAGAAGAAAGCCCCAAATCCATTTAGATCTTTCGAATCAATTATCTTGTTCGAAGCAAAGAGCTGTTCATGCTTTAGTCCTGTAAATAGCTAATCTCTTTAACAAAACCTGGTTAGTTTTGTGATGAGCACCAGAGGTTGAAACAGAAGGCTGGGTGGACTTGCTTTGGGAAGCTGTCACAGATGAGATAGACAAGCCTTAGGAAGACACGTTATCTTTTCATTTTAAAATTGGCATGAAGCAGGCAAATGAGCAAATATAGTATAATAAAAGGGAACGAAAGGACTGTTGGCTTTGCATTAAAATATATATGGACTCCAATTTCTGGTATTTTATGAGATTGAACTATGTGGGTTGAATTATCATGGTCTCTAAATCCCGGTAACACATTTGATAAATTAAAAGAAAAATGCTTACAAGAGAGTTCAAATATGAACCATATTTGCTAAGGCTCCATAATTTCCCAATTTGCAGATTAAATAGCAGTAACTTTTTACTGTTACTCATAGGGAGAGTTTTGCATTAGATGATGCATAGATCTCTACCACTCTCTTGGGTCTGTTAAAGTTACTGGAGTGAATGCTGGATTTGCAGAATGGGAGGTGTTTGAGGGCTATACATCAGTTTTAAAATTCTTTGATGTATGCCTAGCACATAAATACTGTCCGAATCATTGATGTGGTAGAGTACTTGGTGATACAGAAACACTGAACACTGGAGAACTCCTCACAGTTGAATGTAAACCAGATCATAAATTCTTGCTGAAATTAAAACACAGAGGGGACAAGCATGGTGCTCCACATCTCTAATCCCAGCACTTGTGAGGCAAAGGCAGCTAAATCTCTGAATTATCTGAGTTAGAGGCCAGTCTGGTCAACAAAGTAAATTCAGGACAGTGTGGACTACACAGAGAAACCATCTTGAAAAAACAAAAACAGCCAAACCAGCAAACCAAACAAAAAACAAAAAATAAAAATAAAACCACAAAACGCAAAAGCCAAAACCAAAACCTAAAAAAAAAAAAAAGAATTTGCATAGCCAACTATAAAGCAAATACAATTCCTTAAACTCTGGCTATGCATCTTCTTTTCTTAAGATTTATTGCTCAAGTATAAGCTTAATTACTTTTATTATTAAAAAAAAGAAAAACAAAAATACGAACCAAGTAAATAACAATGTGATACCCTTTAGTAGGTATATCCATGAGTATGAAATAAAGGTTAATGTTTATTCATGATGCACATCAACCTATGCAAATTCTTTTCTTATGTAAGTAATGAGATCAGTTAAAAGTTGCTTTTGTATTGTGTTAGAAGAGATGGTGTTAAAGAGGAGGCTAATAACAATGTAGTTGTTGAATCAGGGTGAAAATATAACAAAATGGGAAGTAATTTGACCTGCACAAAACCCAAGTCTGCAGACATGGAAAGGTAGAGTCTGTTCAGAGATAGGGTGAGAAGATAAACAGATGGGCATATGGAATGGTCGCTCATTTCCCCCCTGGAGAATGCTCTCTTTGATTTGCCCATTAGTGGATTCAGTAGCATATATAATAAAGAAGAATCATTTTTCTTTGTAAACACAGCTCCTTCCCATAGCATAGACAGCTGAGTCTCCAAGTAATAAGAGGATCACGTTTCTCCTTTCTCCTACAGATAGAGTAGTACATGTTGAAAATTTTTCAATGCATCAGTTTTGTAGTGTAGGACCTAACATGTGCAATTCTAACAATTCTTTTTAGTTGCACTTGCATCTGGAGAGGTATGACACATTCAGTTTATCAGATATGATTTTAAATTTACTCATCCAAAAATGAATGTGAGAATCATTCATTTTAGTATGGCCAGAGACTTGCTTACTCTCCATTATCTGGGTGTCATTGGAGATTGCTAATGGCAGTAATATGTATGATAAATTTTACAGTAATAAAAATTATTTCTCCAGAAGCAAGATGTATGAAAAATAGTAAACACTTAATTATGAAAACACAAATTAAAGATTGAGAAGAGTGTGGTGGTTATTAGCTAGAAAAGAGAAATGCCTTGGATGAGGTCAGTAGTGAAATGTTTCATTTGGTATCAAAATTTTTAAAAGTTCTTCTATATGAAGTGAGTGTGTGTGTGTGTGTGTGTGTGTGTGTGTGTGTATTGGTTATGTCAGCCAGAATTTCTTTAATAACTTTATATCTACCATTACTTTTTGACACATAAAATCATTGTTGATAATTCAGTTATACTTGATATACTTTATAAAGGGAAATTACGTACCATCAGAACATTGAAAAATCAGAATAATATCATTATAAGATCACATCTTTCCAATATCAACTACTTACTTTACTTATGTGAATTGCTTGCAAATGGATACAGACATGTATCCACTACTCAGAAGAAGTGTTCTGTACCTAGGAGCCTTACTTTCTGCCTTCTTCTTAATTTAACATTTCAATATAGGATTTGAGTCAAGTTAGAATGAAGAGGCTTAACCTTGCTGTTGACAGATATGGAGTTCCTATTTTCTTCCGGTCCCAGCTGGGAACTGGGGCTTTCAGTACCTTACCTCTCTGCCAATTACTATGTGAGCACGGGTGGGAAGCTCTGCTCCTTGGTAAGGTACCTATCTAAATTTAAATAAGAAAATTTCAACAGTACTATAAAAAAAAAAAAGTCATTGAAATCTACCTCACATTGATGCAAACATTAGAGGGGAAAGATTTCATCCTAAAGAGGAATCTCTGTGATTTGGTGCTGGCCCATTATGTGAGGCCCCAGAATTCATCCCCTAGTAGCAGTAACAAAATAAATAAACAAGTCAAAAATCAATACAGCTTTATTCCACACACATTATCTCACTGAAAGATGATTAAAATAGTGATGATGATTAATGTATGTCAGGGATATGCTCACCTAACTTTGACATAAAATAAAATTCTGCTTCATGAAAATCAATATTTTACCAACTGGACTCCAGTGTCCACATTGTTCAAGATTCCCTGACAGGGATGCTCACCAGGCTAGATGACAGATAGCTGATGCAACATTAACAGCTTGAAAGGTGAGATGACAATGACTGCAGAACTTCAATTTATTGAAAATATAAAAATAAGGAACTGGGTGCTTATTACTATCTGGACAAATGGATTCATTCCATTCTAGACTTTGGAATTACCTGAGAAACTAAAATATGTTAATCATTCCACAAAATGTATACAAACACCCAAAAATCATTCCATTTTTTCTAAGAAATCATTAATTTCTGGCAAATTTATCTTATTCACAGCCACATCAAAGAAATTTAAGTCAATCAAATTTTTGTTTGTAGTCAAATTTTGTTTTCTACATTTCTCTGAGAAAATAAAAATGTAATGACAATGTTTATCAATGGAAGCATTTACATGCTTTAAAACAGCCTAAGAAAATATACATAATGTTTGCTGCTGTGAAAATAACATTACTGGACTCTGGAAAACACCATAGTGAGAATACCAAACTCCACTACCATCTAAGTATGTATCTGTCCCCTCTCCCCTCTCCCCTCTCTCCTCTCCCCTAATCCCTTTCTCTCTCTCCCTCTGTCCCTTTCCTTCCTTCTTTCCCCTGCCTTGGTGTGTGTGTGTGTGTGTGTGTGTGTGTGTGTTTATTCCTCTCAGTCCAGCCTTATGCAGGTGGTACTTTTTGACTGACACACATATATCAATGACTTCATATCTGGGTAAGAAAGCAACAAGAGCCAGGTAGTGGTAGCTCAAGCCTTTAATTCCAGCCCTGGGGAGGCAGAGATAGGCAGATCTCTGTGAGTCAAGGCCAGTCTGGTCCAGAGAAAGAGTTCCAGGAGAGTCAGAGCTACAGGGAGGAACTATCTCAAAAAGCAAACAAAATGAAAGAACAGAACTAAATAAGAAAAAGACTAAGAGAGAGAGAGAGAGAGAGAGAGAGAAACAAGCAGGTAATAGCACTGCTTTTTTTCTACAATGTATTTTTTTCCTTCATAAAATAGATTTGGGAAAAATATCCAACTACAAACTGCAGAAATTGTATCATGTAAAATTTTTATTATATAAATTATCTAGCACTCATGAATATCCATAGAGGTGTATATATGTTTGCTTATTTGTAGTCATTTATTCCCATGCACGTATCTGGAGCATTCAGCAAAATCTATGCCTTACAGATAGAAATATTCAGCTGCTAGAAATGAGCCTTTATTCTGTACTCCCAAATTCTTAATAAAAGACAATAATCAGTGTAGACTTTTTAAAAACATTTATTTATTTATTATGTATACAGTGTTCTGTTGCATGTATGCCTGCAGGCCAGAAGAGGGCACCAGATCCAATTATAGATGTCTATGAGCCACCATGTAGATGCTGGGAATTGAACACAGGACCTTTGGAAGAGCAGCCAGTGTTCTTAACCTCTGAGCCATCTCTCTAGCCCATCAGTGTAGACTTATTTGATCTGTGAGTCTGAAAAAATGAAAGCAATATTGTTTCCCTTCACTGACATCAGTGTTTGTACAGCAGTGAATCTCTGCTCTCCTGGGGAGAGCTTAGAGAGCAGCCTGTTCTTAAGGAGTGTGTTGTTGTCACTGTGTTACTTGTGATAACATGAATATATTTGCATTACTCAGACATGCATACTAAGGAGCCCATTCACCGTATACATACACATTTTACATCAAGCTGTTCACTCACCACACTCCTTCTCTCTTGAGCTGAAACATCAACTACTTAAGGGATACCAAAGGCAACTTTTATTTCTGCATCTATTTTGAGTGTCTGTGTTATAGCTGGGGTTTCAGCTCAAGAGGATAGTAGTGTTGTGAGCTCTACAGTATGCAAAGAAACAGTCAAATGCTTCCTCAGAAATCAGATCACTAGGAGAAAAATGCTAATTTGACACATGTTGGGCACACAAAACAAGTTTGGAGAACTTGAAATGTTCACACTCTTCAAGCTGCCAAGGACAAGGGAAACCAATAAGTGAAAATCTTGAATACAACTAGTTTATGCCTTTGTTCACACATCAATATAAAGAACAAATGCCATCATTTTGTTGTGGTTATTTTTATTTTAGTGGGTATTTGGCATCCTTGTGTGTATTTGCACAAATTTGACATCAGGTAGATTCTTCTATCACTCTCATAAACTGAGGCTCGGTCTCTTGTCGTACACAAACTTGCTGCCTCTGGCTAGTCTTTCTACCCAGCTTGCTCAAATCACCCCTTTGTGCCTGCCTTGCACTGAGATTATAGGGAGCCCATTCACCAGCTTTGATGTGAAAACTAGGGATCCAGACTTGGTCCACATACTCACTCAGCAAATTCAGATACAGAAATCTTCTCCCCAAGCCTGATAACATTTTAAAAACTGGAATAATAAGGATGTTTTCCATAGATTACACTGTCTACACTGGATTGCTATTCTTGGGAAGCAGCACTGTGCTCATTATGCTAAACTGTGTGGAGGTATATTCTCATACACATAAAGGTGGGAATAGAACAAAGTTGAATTGTGCTTACTTACTGAAAGCTCCTGCTCAGCCTTGTTGCTCACCCATGCTGGGAAACAGTGAACAGAAATGGCAACATTCTGCACTGTTTAGTGGGTTCCCCTTTGTAAGTCTAAAGCCTGGGGACATTTTATTCTTTATTTTGCAATACTTTAGAACTTTAGAATGTGATTCTAATATCTTTCTTTAATAATTCTTAGCATTATAATGAACATTTGTCTAATATTTTGAAATAAAGTACAGTTGCCAGGGTCAGCCTGATGCTGGGCAAACTCTAAATAGAGAAAGACTTCGATCCAGGAGTGGTGGAACACATCTTTGATCCCTTCAGATGGGAAACACAGGTCTCTGATCCCAATAATTAGAGTTCAGAGACACACACATGGGATTTGGAGGGACCTAGGTTTGGAGGCTACTTACAAAAGGCCTTCTCGATGCAGGCAGATTGTCCTTTGGGATCTCAAAATATATACACTAGAGCTGGTTTAGCTCCAAGGTGACAGAATGATTTCTTCTTTAACCCGGATTGAAAGATAACGCTTTGTATGTTGTTGGGAGGCCAAATTTGCTTCAGGAGAAGTACTACCTAGCCCCCCCCCCACAAAAAAAGAGGGCAATTGTCCCAGGGTTGGGATTGGGGCAGGGCTCTGTTCGTATCTTTCCAGGAGAACCGAAGCATCCATTAGGGGAGCCCGGGGACGGCTGGACAGCGGAAACCTCAGCAGAGAGCAGAATCAGGCACCAAGGAGGACGAGTGACCCAGTTGATTCTGCCTGGCAGACTTCCTCAATAGCTGTCTTCATTGGGGGCCTGCAACCACCACGGCAATCCAATGTCGCTGGGACCGTTCAGCTCTACAAAATTCTCCCGGCCGGAACCTCAGTGAAGCCTGCAAGATCAGCTTCTGCCTACAAACCCCTTAGGTCATCTAAACAGCTGAGAACAGAAGGACTGAACATAAAAGGATTGTACTAACATTTTTAACCATTTTTTCCATTTGAGTTCGGGCCCCAAACAGGTCTACTATGACCCAAATCAGCAGGAAGTCACTTTAAGAGAGCGATGTCCCATGCCCCGAGGGTGGGGAAGGTGTTTCTCCGCCCTTCTTTTTGGTTATTTGAAGGATAACTGAAAACTCCGATATTTAGGGGAAGAGATTACAAGCTGATAAATGGTCCTGTTTAATGGGTTTTGGAGGTTAGCCCCAGGGACTTCCTACTTTTCCTTTTCTGTATCCTTCTTCCTCTCCTGTGTAGGAGTGCATAGGCTTGAGAAAAATGAGATATAGACATAGCACAGGAAGGTCCAAGAAGAAGGGGCAGATTATTGAATATGCCCTTATACCTTTGTATATTGATACAAAATTAGTAGTTTATTAGGCTAAAGTGGTATTGACCATTGTTTATTGTGCAAAAATAAGATTGTATTGGATTACATCGGTATTGATCTTTGTATATTGATACAAAATTAAGATTACAGTTGGCCACAATGGTATTGACCCTTGTATATGGACGTAATATTAAGATTGTATTGGGCTACATAGGCATTGATCTTTGTATATTGATACATAATTAAGAGTATATTTAACCACAATTGAATAGATCTTGGTATATTGATACAAAATTAAAGGTAACGCTTCCTAATGGTATCATACCTAGAGATACTTAAAAATAAAATGTGAAGCTCTGGCCTCTTGATACCAACCGTCTAAAACGGTCTAGGATAGTTAAGTAAAACAAACTCCTAGTCATGCAAACATGTCACTTTGTTAGCTACTATGACAGTCTATCACAGATATTCTCTAAACTACCCAGTAATCAAGTTGCTAAGAGACAAGCAACATTTGCTTATCTAAATACAAGAGATGGATAGGGCATCTTCAAACACCCCAAGAGATCTGCAGAATATGGCATTCAAAGATGTTATCTTAAATTAAGATTTTCTTTTTTTTTTTATATCGAGACATATCAGCTCCTGACAGCACCCCCTATTCTACTCCAAGTAGAAGATAAGCACGAAGAACCTCCACTGTAAGATGGTTGAATTAGTGGCAAGCCTATCTCTTGGCATGAAAAAACCCCTTGCACCAACTGCAGACAGACTGCTGTCCAAAAAGGACAAAACTTGGTAGCAGGGAAGTCAACAGCCTAACTCTGCCAAGACAGGGTAGGTAAGTCCTTCATAATCCCTGCTCTACAACAAATGTCTGTCAGAGAAACAGGACCCAAAGGCTGAAGACTGATGCAGGAATGTATGGAGAGAAAATGGGAACTGTCCAGGCAGTCATTGGTATGTCCTTTCTTAGTTTTGGAAGCTGCAGGCCCTGCACTTCCTATATAATCAGATATATTTATCCCTCTCAGGTCTCTGAGGTGGTTGAAGAATAGACAGCTAGAGGCTCATAGCTAAATATTGAGTTGTTTAGGAATCAAGAGGGTGTTATAGATCTAGGAAGATACTCTTAAAAGTGTGTTGCAAGTTAGTATGAATATTGAGTCAGATATAGACCTTTAAACTCATGGAGATGGTTAGATAGTAGAATGTTAAAGTCAGGGGCCAAATATGTATAAACTGGACATTGGGAAGGTATACTGGGCCATTTAACTCTCATAAATGTGGCATATTTATATCTGTTGTTTTGTATAATACTGTTATAAGAGAAGGAACCATCTGTTGGACTGAAAGGGGAAACTTCTGGGGGGG
>CAJQZJ010031819.1:4192514-4204184 GCA_907164525.1 Lophiomys imhausi
TGAGGGTGTTATAGATCTAAGAAGATACTCTTAAAAGTGTGTTGCAAGTTAGTATGAATGTTGAGTCAGATATAGACCTTTAAACTCATGGAGATGGTTAGATAGTAGAATGTTAAAGTCAGGGGCCAAATATGTATAAACTGGACATTGGGAAGGTATACTGGGCCATTTAACTCTCATAAATGTGGCATATTTATATCTGTTGTTTTGTATAATACTGTTATAAGAGAAGGAACCATCTGTTGGACTGAAAGGGGAAACTTCTGGGGGGAAGAGGGTGGAAGGGCGGGATAGGAAGGGGGAATAGGGAGGGGTTTGTGACTGAGATGTAACTTGAAGAAAAAAAGTAAAGTATTTATAAGAAAAAAAAAAAAAGTACAGTTGCAATTCCCATATTGTTTCCCTTGGTACAATACCACTAGTATAGAAAGCACCACATTCTTTTGTTGCTGTTGTTGTCTGTTTATTACTTCAGGTTACATCTCCATCACAGTGTCCTCTTTGCACCCCTCCCAGTCCTACCCTCCCATCCTCTACACCCTATGCCTTCCAACCCACATCTCCAGAGTGGAGTGTCCCTACATAACTGTCCCCTGTCCCAGTTCAGCAGTCATATGAGGGCCAAGAGCCTCCTCATACACTGGGGGCCTACAAGGCAGCACCACTAGGGAAAAGTGTCTCATTGACAGGTAACAAAGTCTATGTTCATGTTCCCTTTGGTGCATTCATTGTAGTATAGTTATCCTGTACTATATGGCTAAAATCCGATTATAAGTGAATAGATGCCATGTGCATCCTTCTGAGTCTGGGTTAGCTCAGTCAGGATGAGCTTCTCTAGTTCCATCTATTTGGTTGCAAATTGCATGATTTTGTTGTTTCTGATGGCTGAATTGTATTCCATTGTGTAGAACTCAAGAAATTAATGCCAAGAAACCAAATAATCAATCAAAAAAATGGGGATCATTGCTAAACAGAGAATTCACAAAGGAGGAATCCCTAATGGCTGAGAGACACTTGAAGAAATGTTCAGTATCCTTAATCATCAGAGAAATGCAACTCAAGACGACCCTGAGATTCCATCTCACACCTGTCAGAATGGCTAAGATCAAAAACTGAAATGACAGCACATGCTGGCGAGGGTGTGGAGAAAGGGGTACCCTACTCCATTGCTGGTGGGAGTGCAGGCTTGTGCAACCACTATGGAGGTCAATCTGGCGATATCTTAGAAAACTTGCTATAGCTCTGCCTCAGGACCCAGCCATACCACTTCTGGGTATACACCCAAATGATTCCTCACCAAACCACAAGGAAGTTTCCTCATCTATGTTCATAGCAGCCTTGTTTGTAGTAGCTACAAACTGGAGACAACCCAGATGTCCCTCAGCCGAGGAATGAAAAGCACCACAGTCTTAAAGGGAGAAGTCAAATAATAAATCAACATGTTTAAGTAGACAGAGAAATTCTATAATTACAACAAAAATATACAATGGACATAAGCTCGCACAAAGAAAAATAAATAGTTGCCAATATGCAAAAATACTAACATTACCTCTTGAGATAGAAAGGCAGGCAGCCTACAGAGACTATCTGGTGGTAGCTGCTGTATTTGGCAGCCACAGATCTCATCCTACAGCATATATTCAACCCTCAAAAAGGCTTTTCCCCTCATTACAAAACTAACCTTGTACCCAACCAAATGCACCCAAGGTAATTTATCCATGCCCATATAATTTAATGTCCACAAACAAATGTGTACATAATAAATGTGCACATAATATATAAGACTATTTTAATGATACTTTACAAAAGAATGGGGGTATTATAAAAGTTTATTTGTACATTTTTTATAATATCTTGCTGGGATCAAGTAAACTGGAACAATTTTAATGCATTCTTTTATATTTGTTATAACCCAATAAATTATCTAAACGATTACATTGGGGAGAGATTACATAATGAATTCACTGCTTCCTTTCCTAATGAATATGTTCAGATTACTTCCATGCCATTGTTTCTATAAACAATATACAATATACTACTTTGATATATATCCATATAAAATAATGACATATTTGTTTATTTCCTAGGGATATACATTTTAGGAGAATAGTTATGAAGTAAAAAGTCTTAAAATCTTAACGTATATTGTCAGGTTCCTTCTAAACTGGTTGAAATTTTAAGTAGTCATGCAATTACTTTCATCTTTTAGAACATTTTATAAACTATGAAAAGCTTTTAAATATTTACTTTTTGTAGTATGATATTTGTTTTCCCTGCATATATGTACATACATATATACACATGTATGTGTATGCCCTTTTTGCCTTAATTTCTTTTTTTTTTTAAACATTTATTTATTTATTATGTATACAGTATTTGCTCTACATATATGCCCGGGCACCAGATCTCAATGTAGATGGTTGTGAGCCACCTTGTGGTTGCTGGGAATTGAACTCAGGACCTTTGGAAGAACAGCCAGTGCTCTTAACCTCTGAGCCATCTCTCCAGCCCTGCCTTAATTTCTTAATGCTTTATGTGTGTAGTATTATTAATAAGATTTTGGGCTGGAGAGGTGGCTCAGAGGTTAAGAGCACTGGGTGTTCTTCCAAAGGTCCTGAGTTCAATTCCCAGCAACCACATGGTGGCTCACAGCCATCTGCATTGAGATCTGCTGCCCGGGCATATATGTAGAGCAAATACTGTATACATAATGAATAAATAAATAAATAAATGTTTAAAAAAAAATAAGATTTAACATTTTCCATTTATGACTGCAAAAGGTTTGGGGATGCAGTTAAGTTGGTAGAGGGCTAGCATTTAGGAAGCCCCAGGCTTCATCCGCATTGCCACATAAACCAAGAGTGTTGGCATGTGCTTGTCATCTCAATAGCCAGGAGATGAAGCAAGAGGAGAAGGAGTTCAAAGTCAGCGTCAGCTACACAGGGAGTTTGAGGCCTGCCTGGACTGCAGGGGCTCCTGCTTCAAATACAAAGATGGAAGGAGGGAGGGAGGGAGGGAGGGAGGGAGGCAAGGAAAGAATTGGTAAGAAAGGAGGGAGGTTCAAAGCTAAACAGAGTGCTGACTTTAATCCTTGCCCTCAGCAGACAGAGGCAGGCTTATCTCTTTGAGTAAGAAGCCAAGTCAGTTCAGTGAGTAAATTCCAGGCAAATCAGGGCTACATAGTGAGTCTCTGTCTCAATAAACAAGTAATCAAAATTTCAAAGTGTTCATTTTATGTTTTATACATCTTAAATTCAATTGTAGCGGTTATATAATTTGCCCAGTATCATCCATTTGTTTTCCAAAAGTGTCCACAATAGGAGTCATGAGTCACAACACGCATTCCATTCACATCTCCAATTGATGAAGGCCTGCTTTCTCATGTATGTGTATCTTACTCTCTGCTGTCTTTGACTGGGATTTTGAGGGTGCCACCATATCCAACGTGGCTTGTCAAAGCTCTGCTGGCGTATTTGTCTTTTCGGCATTTCCTCAGTTGTGAGCAGAACTCACAATCGTGTCGTGATATGATAATATATTAATATATGTAATGGTTGCTATGGTGATGGCTAGGTTCATCTTCAAGAGATGGTTGTTTTATACAAGGATCAAACGAAACATATGCGAAGTTCTTACTGTAGTTACATGTTTACCAAGTTGCCCATGTATTAACAAGTGGTTTTCCTTTCTGTAGTCATCTACTAAAGCTTTTAAACAAAGGTCTGTGACTGCGTGCTTCTGCACAAATGCATTTATCAAAGTACAGCAGCCTACTTCATCCTCCGGACCATGCTTGCTACCCTGAGCTCTACCTGTGATGCACGTCCCCTGTAGCTGGTTTTTACGCTATTTACTTTTAGATTTTTATTGCCTTCTTTGCATTCTGATTCTACTAAGTTAGTTGCACACAGTTAGAATTTTGCAAATTAAATTTAAGAGCATAAATCTATTTGGAAGAGCATAATTCACTGTTAACTTTATAACTGGGGAAAGTGTTTTCTATATAGCATTGTATTTTAGGTTTAAGTTTATATATTTTTTAATAATTTTACCAGTTTTGCAAAATTACAATGTTTCTCATCTCCATGAAAGTAAACTTTTTCAATATCCTTAAATCAAAAGAATTTGTCTATATTTACACTAAAAAAATTTATGTTTTCTTTGTATTTGGACATTATTTATAATTTAAAAGCATAAAAATAATTGTTATTTTAAGATTATTACAATTATATATTCATATATACATATATGCTTTAAAATAGAAAGTTTTAAAGTATTAATACTTTAAGGAATAGTTAACATAGTAGCAATTAATATAAGATTAATACAAATTTATTACATTAAATACCTGACAAAATTACATTAATGGATGATGTATACAGTACAGCTGAAATGTGCATAATTTAAATTTAGTGTTATTTCAAGCTTTCAACATTAAAGGAATGTTGAGTGGGAAGTGTGGGATTTTATAAGCTGATACCTCATCCCTTAATTCTCCTCTATTATAAGCATGCTCTAAGGGGAATAAATTTGTTAAAATTTCAAGACAAAATCAGAATGTGAGAATTGAGTCTCTTGGTTCGCATTTAGGGACACTCTTTGTGGTTTACCTTTTTGGTTTTTGGCTGATGTGTAATGGCACATGTTCACGAGTAAATTATCCACAGAATTAGCTCCAATGCCATAAACCCACCTTGCTTTGCTCCTTTCTGTCTTTCGCCTCACTTTCTATTCAATTTGAAAATTTTATGTATCATGTTTTTCCTTTTGATTATGCTTTTTCCTTTTTGGAAAAGCTAGTACTCACCATTTTGTTAACTTTATGTGTAGCATACTGCTTGTTATTTATTTATTTACTTACTTTCAGTGCTCAAACTTAAGACACATTTCTACAGATATTTGACTAAAATTGTATTAATATTATGTAGCACATTTTATGTGCTTGCCAACTATTAATAATCAATGATATCTGTAAATTATAGCTAACAATCTAGAATAATCCATAGTATCTAATTCAGTCTTCCTATCCCTACAAGGCAGGCGGAATAGTCTTAATTAATCACAGAGGAATAAAACTTTTGCCCAAATTTTGTGCAGATAATATGAAATGGAGCTAGCACTTTTTGAAATCAAGTAGATTCAATTTGGGCAAAACTTGGGATGTTTTTATGTACTGAATCTTATAGATCCAATATTTGTCTCAAGAATATTTTCCTCCTTTCATCCAAAAGCAATAACATATAGTCAATCCCTTCAATACCTCCCCTTACTCTCCACTGCTCCTCCCCTATCTTTAAAATATTCTTATATTTTAATCTGAGCACCATTTATTCCTAGATTTTGATGACTTAGAAATTTTACTTCTAGATTGTTATTCTGACCAATGCTTTCCCATGTCACAAATTCAAATGAGATATCATTTCTCACTGTACAAATCAAATTAAAATTAAAAGTAAATATCCTGAAAGATGTCTAGAACACACAGAGTAAGTTGGTGTGACACTTTTGGAAAATGGATTGGTGATGAGAATACTTGCATAGCAATAAATATTCACCTACCTGTTCCACTTGGAATTCATAGCATCAGAAAACAAAATGTAAGTTCAATTAAAATGATTATCATAGTTCTATTTTTTAATAAAGAAATTTCATTGAAAATTAATCAAACTGATGTCTTAATTAACATTTAACCTTAGAAGGAATTTTGTTTATCCATTAAAAATAATGTGCAAAGCAAAGAAAAATAAACCATATATTTGAAAATGAAAAAAAAAAAACCAGTGGTGCATGTGAAGGCAAGGAAGAGAAAGAGAAGAAGACTTAATTAAATAATATCTCCAAAAATTATTAAAAAGATACAAATAATCCAAGCTAGAAATATCTTTTTTTTTTAAAGATTTATTTATTATGTATACAGTGTTCTGTCTGCAGGTATATCCAGGTATATCTGCAGGCCAGAAGAGGGCACCAGATTTCATTATGGATGGTTGTGAGCCACCATGTGGTTGCTGGGAATTGAACTCATGACCTCTGGAAGAGCAGCCAGTGCTCTTAACCGCTGAGCCATCTCTCCAGCCCTAGAAATATCTTATGTAGCACTGGGATGATAAAAAAGGAAAAGCTGTGTAATTTTGTAGCAAGTATGGGCTGCTGACAACATCAAAATGGCTGCCTGGATTTAGGAGTAGTAGAGTAGTAGATAACTTATCTTACAGTTCTGTAAATCTCTAAAGATTTTATAGTGATTGTTTATTTATGGCCAATACCAACCCTGACATCTTAATATTTTAAAATATATTTGTCCATTACCACTGCCCCATAAATACCATTTTATTTTATACTTCTGTATATTTGACAAACATTGTAGTCTTTTAAATTTTCTTTCTTTTATTTTTTGAGATTATGATATAACTACCTAATTTCTCCCTTCCCTCTTCTCCCTCCAAGCCCTCCCATATAACTCCCTTTGCTCTCTTTCTAATTCTTGGCCTCTTTTTAAAAAATTGTTGTTACACACACACACACACACACACACACACACACACACACACACTCCTAAATGCATAAATATGTCCTGAAATGTTACTTGGATGTATGTTTTCATGGCTGACCATTTAGCATTGGATAACCCTAAACAAGGATCTACAGGTAACTAAAGAATGCTGAGAGCTTTATAGTCTTTACAGTCTTTATGCAAAGTAGGATCTCATACTAAGACAATTTGAATGATGCTGCCCTCTATGGGTTTTTGGCTGATTGACAACTTTTTTTTTTTTCTCCTTATTCCCTACCTTTCTCTTCTCATTTTCTTTTCCCTCCTCTCCGTGCTTTTTCTTAAAGATCCAGTCACGGATTGAAGAATGAAGTTACATAGGTGAAACTAATGTGTAAGGTGTGGACGTAAAAGGAGTATATGCTAAAATGGGCGCCACAGGCATATGCAGCACTGTCCTCAGTGGAATGTAATATAGACCACAAACGCCAGAGCAAGGTGAAGCTCAGACACATGCACACAGACACTAATTTGGATAAAAACCAATTCTCTAAACCATAGACTGAAATGTAAATCGTCAATTTTTGAGAAAATAAACAGAAAGAAAAACCAATAACAGTGGGTGATTTGGTGTTCAGCTTTCAGAGATTGCGGTCTTGTGCCTCTATGTGGCCTTCCTGCTGGGAAACTCATGGAGAACTAATTTCATGACAGAGATGCAGGAGGTATTTGAGACCACTTAGTAGTAGAGGATCTCTACTACTCTCTTAGTAGTAGAGATCCTCTGAGCAGAGCTCATTCTCTCTCTCTCTCTCTCTCTCTCTCTCTCTCTCTCTCTCTCCCCTTCACTGAATCTTTCTTTTTAAAAATTTAAATATAATTACACAATTTCCTTATCTCTTCAACCCATCCATGTAACCCTTCTTCTCAAATTCATAGCCTGTGATGTACTTTTCTTTCACTGTTGTTGCATATATATTTAATATAAATATAGAGAGACAAACTTCTTAGTTCCTACAATGTTGCTTGTATGCATATGAGTTCAGACAGGACACTTGGCACTGGATAATCAATTGGTCAGCTTGACTCTGGGGAAGACTATTTCTCCTTCTTTCAGAATTCCTCAATGGCCTGTAGTTTCTGTCTTGGGTTGGAGCCCTGTGAGATTACCATTTTCCATGTAATCAGGTCTGTTTGTGTCATCTTTTGTTCAGGTCTTGTTTATAGCTCTTTCTTTAACAAGTTCTTAGGACTTCTAGGCCAATGATATCTCTCAATGCACAGACAGACTGACTCTGTTGGGTTCCAGATTGTATAATTCCTGCTTGCTCCTTTCTAGGTCTTCCTGCGTGACCACTTCATCTTCCTCCTCCTCTTCTTCTTTCTCTTTCTCTTCCTCTTTGTGCTTCTCTTTCTTCTTCTCCTTCCATCTTATTTTCCCTTCAGAGTTTCCTTGAGTCCATTACCTGTTTGTTACATTACCCAAGTGCTCTTTGCAGTTAATATGGCGTTTATCTTCTTTCTATTCATAAGTTAGATTGTCTATATATACTGAGTATACCGTATAGTATGCTATATATACATATAGTATGCTTTCGTCTATGTGTTAAATTAATGGAAGCAAAATAGATGGAGAATTAGAAACTTGAAAAAGGCTTTGGCTAAAACTGGAATGGTCTCTTGTTTAAAGCAAGTGTATATGCTACTAAGTTCTTCTGTTCCTTGATTTCTTTATCTCTAAAGAAACTATACTCTCAAATGTTTTGCATATTTGTGGTGAATAATAAAAGAAATAATATAAATAAAAATCCTTATGTGCATTAACTGGACTTTAATACCTGAATGAAAGTAATTAAATATTTAATGAAAAGCCAAATTTAATTATCTTACATTAAACCTATTAAAGGTTCATTGATTATTTTGTAATAAGCAAAAAACAAACAGACAAACAAACATTTTCACTTATTCCTCTGTAATCTCAGTAAGATATTTTGGTATTGAGCAATATAAATTTTTTTTTTAAAGATTTATTTATTATGTATACAGTGTTCTGTCTGCAGGTATATCTGCAGGCCAGAAGAGGGCACCAGATTTCATTATGGATGGTTGTGAGCCACCATGTGGTTGCTGGGAATTGAACTCATGACCTCTGGAAGAGCAGCCAGTGCTCTTAACCGCTGAGCCATCTCTCCAGCCCTGAGCAATATAAATTTAAAGTAGTTTAATAAGTATTTTTATAACTAATTTCTTCATAATTAATTAAGTGTTGTCCCATATTTAAATAGTTAAATATGGGACAACAGCATCTTTTTTTTCTGAAGGTCTTACTGTTTTGTCTTATACATTGGACTTTCTTTCTATGAACTGTTGGCCTTCTGAGGCCCCTAAAACAATATGGACCATTGTCAATGCCATTGGTCACTCACCAGAAACAGATGATGAGACCCTGCTGCTGAACACACATGTGCTGGTTGCTGGAAGGTGCCACCCAGGCTGATGGACGAAACTGATATCAACTGTCCTATTTACCCATAGATCCAGTATGCCATGCTTCCAAAGGGCCCAACTTTCACTGCATCAGTGGTAATTCAGCTATGGGGCAAGTAGCCATTTAATGACTGGATTTGAGGCTTGTTACACAGGAAACAACTGACGTCAAGTATTATAATCTGGGCTAACATTTCAAAGCTGGCAAGTTCTTAGGCCTTGGGGGGAAGCTAATCATTCTGGTAAGTGAACACAATAGGTCTATAAAATCACATTCTATGGTAATGTTTGTTTATGTCCACAGAGTAGTACTGTTGTTCACTTTGTTCATACTTGCTTCCCTTTGCTGTGGGCAGCATTTACTGCAGAGATTCATAGCTGGGGAAACTGAGAATGAGAACCATGGAATGCCCAGCTGTAAATGAGACATATGTTTCACCCCTCAAAGGCTCAGAGAACATTTTGAAAGAAGATGATTACAGAAAGTCTGAGACAGAAAACAAAAATGGTAGGGTTTGGTCGTCTGGTCATGACATGCCTGCTGCACTCTCGAACTCACTTTATCAGAGCTTGACTGCATAAGACCTGCACAAGATTAGGCCCATCATTATCTTGCCACTGAGCAGAGTGACATGCATAACACAGGTATATAAACAATTGTTGATTGATGGGGGGAGGAGAGACATGTTCTTCAGTGGTGTAATCACCAGCAAAATGCCCTGTGAGCTTCCAAAGAACACCATCCACTCCCTTCTGTAAGCAATCTTAATCCAACTCACTGAGTCACCTCTTCCCTTTTTTTTTGGGGGGGGGGGGGAATGAAAGTAGAAGCAAAATTAGCTGGGAACAAGGGGATAAAAAAGATGGAAGGAGGAGAGAATGCAATTGAGGGTGAGTATAATAGCAAAGTACAATATTCCATATTTATATCTAATAAAAGTGTAACAAAATTTGTCAAACTAAAATGTACTGATGCTGCAAAGTGTCTACAAGGAAGCTATGCCCCACTGCAATACTGAGATGCAAGCCTGGGTGGACCTTTAGATGCTAATAAAATACATGATGCATGAAGAAGTCATATGTAAAATAACACATTGCAGATAAAGCCCATGTAGAAAAGCTATGATGTAAAGGAGACACACACACACACGATCTTTACCGGTCACATAGCAGTGTGGCTGAGGTGCTAAGCTTCCTCCCTGCTTTGGCCCACTTCCTTTCTTGGAAGTCGATCTTTTTCTTAATGAATTTTCTTATATTGCTTACAAGCCACCCCCTATCATCAGTATCTGTGTATCAATTTTATGTTGCTTGAAGCAGACATTAAGATTCATCTTTATCAACAAACAGATCCAAATTGTTCCTGCACACTCCTTGAAAATAATCTGCATCCCACTGCAATGTCACCATTCACATTAGTCAGGGGATCATATTCTGAATGAGTCATTTTTGAATGTTCTATTCTGTTCTCTCTGTGTTTGTGTTCTATAGTACCACATCGCCATGGCCACTGTATTTTTAAAACTATAAACTAACCACTATCTTGACCAGTTTCATTTTTGATCCATTCATTTAACTGTCAATTTTTAACAAAGCATTCTGAGGTTTGGTTGGGAATAAAATTAAATTTATATGTCGTTTTTTGGAAGAAAATCGGTGTCTTGAAAACTGGGTCTCATAATCATGGGCATAATGTACTCAAGTGAAGAATTTATTAACGAAGTAGGTCACCATGGAGACTGTCTTAGTATTTTCTCACCACTATGATGCAAATACCTGATAGATCATGTAATGAAATGCATCAGTTTTAAATAATTCAGTCCATGGTCATTTGTCCCCTGAGCTTGGCTACAGACATTATAACAGGAAAAAGCTGTTCAGCTCAACGATAGGAAGGAAAATAAGAGACAGAAAAGAGGTCGGAGACAAAACACTCAAGTGACTTACTTTTATCTAGGTAGACCCCAAGCCCTAAAGTTTCCAGAGTTCATCAAAATATTGCAGCCCAGTTATCCTAAACTTAAAAAAAAAAAAGTCATAGGAGATGTTTCACATTCAAACCAGAGTGGAAACCTAGTGGACTGGGATTTCACACCTAGACAAATAACAAAGTTATATGACTTGGGGAAGGTATGGAAGGATGTTTGAAGCGAAATATATTTTAGGAGAAAGCTGAAGGGTTTACTCAATAAGTTGAATTTTCTCTGTAAAGTAGAAGATAGTGAATCCACTGATGGCCAAAGGTAGAGGCTTGTGGACAACCCTGGAAGGTCAAACTTTGCCCCAAAGAGAAGAAAAAGAGGGAACTGATCATCAGTACTGAGGGCTCTTCCAAAATGATAAGCCACAGATATATGGATCTAAGTTTTACAATGGAGCAGACAAATATAAGAAGAGTATTGGGATGGATTTGTGCTGGAGGAATTTTTTTTTACAGAAGAGTGAGATCCCAGCCCAAAATTTCAAAAATGAAAAGGGGGGGAAACAGTAAGTTAACTAAGTGCTAGGTAGGCAATAAAACTTCAACAGACAAGGAAACAAAGTTGCAAACTGAATCCCAGAACACACACATACATACACACACGTACACTCACTCCCCCTCCCTCCCACAAAGGTAGCCTCTATCTTTGGCTCTCCACAAATACACACACACACACACACACACACACACACACACACACACACACACA
>CAJQZJ010031819.1:4206113-4219329 GCA_907164525.1 Lophiomys imhausi
ACTCAGTTAAGAGGGATAAACATTCTAATGAAGATATGCAGTTCCATTTTGCACTTTAAAGTACATATAAATAAATTGAATGTTGCAACCACGGTAGCAGCATTTTTATTATGTGTAACCTTACAGGGTGAAGCTCAGTTAATTTGCTTTAAAACTAGGCATGGCTGCACACACTTGTGATCCCAGTACTAGAAAAAACAGAGACAAGGACATTGAGAGTTCAATGACAGCCTCAGCTACAGAGTAAGTTTAAGACCAGCCTAGGCTACATGAAACCCTGACTCAAAAACAACAAACAAATAACACAAAAAGAGGGAGACCAATAAATCAATTTGTTCTAAATACTCATCAGAGGTAGAACATTTTATCTTCTACATTTAAATTTGTGAGTGAAAAGCATTTTTTTTAGAAAACAAATTCAGAAGATATGACAATAAGATTTAATACTTTTTTAGATGTTGGAATTTTATTCTGCTGATGGCTTGAAATCCACACTTTATTTTCATCTATTCACTCACTGATTGACAACTTGGCTGGTTCATAACTTGGCTATTTCAAACAGTATTGTGATAAAATCAGATATGCAGATATCCCTATTATGAAGGGAAAACAGTTTAAAAGACTGGGCAAGATGTGGATATGGATATATTATTAGTGGAAATGTAAGTAACATACCCACTATACAAATTAGGATGGAAATCTTTAAAATTCTTAAGCTAAAATAGCCATATTTTCTAGTAGAATCCAAGGTAACATCCAACATGGCCACTTGACCTTCGACTGATACCTCTAGACTTCAGTTCTAAAATATATATTATGTAACCAATAATTCACTTTTCCTCTGCATTTATCTGCCTGTGAAATATATGCATATAAAAGGATGTGCAAATCAGCAGTGTGTGTGTGTGTCTGGTTTTTTTTTTTTTTGTGTGTGTGTGAATTAATTTGGGTGTCTTTTTTATAACCTCCAATATAGGGTTACTATGGCAACACATAATCAAGAGACTTGACTGTATAAGTGAGATTCAAGTCTACTGAATCTTGTGTAGCCAGACTCATAAGACAAGTTCCAAGACCATTTATTTAACTAGATACATATTATATTTCAATAAATCTTTTACTGTAACATAGATGGAACAGATAGAATGACATAGATACTGATCATCAGAGTGGGCCATAACAGCTGTGTGACTAGTGTGCTTTTCCCAAAAAGGTGCAGTTGGGGCAAAAGCTGAAAATAACACAAAAATAAATAAACAAAACACCCTTGGGTCTCTCAATCTTATCAATGTAAAATATAAAATTTATACAATTTCCTACAATACCAAAATCACTATTTGAATTATTATTCACCATTCTAATGGAAACTCAATGGGCTTAGAATTTGATATCTATAACATACTGCCAACAGGGTGTTCAAACATTCCATTTCCATGTTAAGTGCCATTTTCATCAAATGGTCAATTTGGATCTTTCTTCAAATACTCTATTTTCTTGTCACACAGTCTCTTCGCATTTCTTCAGATTCAAGAGAGTCCTGTATCAACCTCCTTTCATCAGATAGATTGTGGTAACTGCTCTATGTTAACTCTGTTCTTCCCCTTATTTCTTGTCCCAATTCCATGGCTTCTGTACCTTGATGAATTTGAAACGCACATAGTTAGCCTACTTTCTCCTTTGATCTCAAAAGAGGGTCACTGTCTTAATGCATCCTTGTCTCCTCTTAGATATATTGCAGGTAACACAGGCACATGGTATCCAGAATAGATACACATTCTGATTGAGAACATTCCAATCTTCCTTTCAGCAAACAGCATGAGCATCCTCTAGGCTGCATCAGAATCAGTCCTGGAGGTCACTCTTCCTGTGTGTCCTCTTCGCCCATCAGTCATAAAGTCTTAATCCCTAACCCACTGCTGTCTTCCAGATTCCATGGTCACCTGACCACCAGTACAAAGTACTATAACATCTTGCCTTTACTTTGAATCATTTCTTGATTCAATAATTAATATTTAATCTGTAGTAAGTTACTGGATTTTAAAACAAATTAGAAAATTTAGAAATCAATAATATGCCTTGTAGACCCCCTAGTGTATGAAGAAGCTCTTGGCCCTCATATGACTGCTGAACTGGGGCGGGGGACTGTTATGTAGAGACACTCCACTCCAGAGGAGTGTGATTGAAGGGATAGTGGGTAGAGGGTTGGAGGGTGGAACTGGGAGGGGTGAAAAGAGGATACTATGGTAGAGATGTAACCTGAAGTAATAAATAAATATTAAAAAAAAAGAAATCAATAATATGAACTAAACATATTCAAATGCCATGCTTAAATGGATAGATAATGAATTCTTCACTGGAAAAGAAAAGTTACAATGGATATTATAAAATATTTACAACTTTAGAAAACAATGGATTTTTCATCAAGATTTGTTAGGAGTGAATATATTAAAAGTGCTTTATAGATTTAAAACTACTGAGAAATGGGCTGGGGCTGTTGTTCAGTGGTAGAAAACTTGTTTAATATGCAATCATCCTCACTTCCTTCCAAACAAGCAAACAAAATCCCCACAAAATCCTGGGAAAAAACAAGTGAACATTACACTTGTTATTTAATTTGTAAAACTAGAAGAAAAATGTTTAAAGTACAAAAAGAAAATTGTGTAAGAATCGGAATAATTGTGATAAAGTACTGAAAAAATACTGAACTCATCAGGAAATATCTTTAATTAGTTTTTAATAAACTTATCCAATACATGCAATTGCCTAGCAATGAGAAGAAAGAATGTTAAAATGTCTGACATACAGAAAGAACTGTAAAATTACGATTGTTTCAATAAAAAGCAGAATGTGCTATGGATTTGTTAATACAAATAATTTTGAACATTTTCTTATTAATATTCTTAGAAATATTAAAAATAACATTTTAGAATTATTGGCGTTTAAAATGCTAATTATGCAGCTGGAGAGCCAGCTCCAGTGTTGGCTGCATGACTTGCCCTTGCAAAGTACCCAACTCCAGTTCCCAGCACTGCTATTGGCTATCTCACAACTGCCTATGACTCCAGTTTCAGGGAATCTGAGACTCTGTTTCAAGGGCACATATATGCAGTGCTCACACTCAGACACTGGCATACGCACACAAAAATGTGAAGAATTAATTGAAAATAATAATATACTGTCCTCATGTGTTTTCATTAATGGGTATTTAATTGCATTTACAAAAAAAACCCCAATAATCTTATTTCATTGACACTAATGGTAAAGAAAAAAAACTTCACATATAAAGTTATCTTATGAAACTACTGTAACATTCAGGTGAATAGCCTTGGAAAGGAAGATAACTTGATAACAATAGGTACAAAGTTATGAAAACACACACAAAAAAACGTTGCCTTCGCCTGTGTGATGCCACCGCATCGTTATCACCCATGGTTTAAGAAGGATTTGAAGGATACCGGTGCTCTTTGATTTCCAGCCATTTCCTTCATGCTTGATCTCTAAGCTTCACAGAATGTTTGTTACCTTTTCTTACTGTGAGGAAATTGACTTTGCAGAGCTGCTGTCAGACTGTTCTCCAGATATGCCGGTTCTTAGGCTCTGCTTCCACGAGGAGAGCTAAACATTAGGACCTGGACCTGCTGCCTTGAGGCTGTCTTCGCACTGAGGACTCCCAGCGGAAGTCGGCCCCACCAGATCACCTGGTCCTGTCAGCTATTCCGCTTTGCAGCGCATTCTCACTCACTCCTCCATTCCAACTAAACAGAGAGCGAACTCAGCATGTTCTGTGTAGCAAACACTGACTTCTAATATGCCCGTATTCACACGTTTTCTGACACATGCTGATCTGGCATTATTAGCGACTCTCTCGCCCTCTTCTGCCAGTTGGAACCTTCCGAGTAGGTCCTTATCAAATTCTTGTGTCTGCCTCTTTGCCAGTCTCCCTGCACCGCCTTGGCCAAAAGCCCATCACTAACCTGGAATATGGTATCTTCCATAGCCTCCTGCTTCCCAGTCTGTCACTGCTCAGTTTTTGTCATGCCTCCTGACCATCGGTTAGTTCACACGGAACTCCTTCTTCAGTGAGTCACTTTTTTTTTCTTACTGCAAAAATGCTACAAGATTTTAAGAGCTCTCAAAAATCAGGTCCCCATGTCTAATCAATATAATTTCCCATGTCTAATCTGCAACTCTTCGTGTTCCCAGTTATAATACTCACAACAAATGAAATCTCATTGTGCATTAATCACACTAAAAGTGAAAGTAAAGACCTCCCACTATGGCCTTGTAAATGAACCTTTGGCTATGCAAACAAGATTATAGTTTGGGCCAATTAAGCTTTCTTTTATTGAAACAATGATATTAAACTACAAAGTTAAGTTTATTAAGTTATAAGTACTTTTATTAGTATAAAAAAGAATTATTGCTTGCTTAATGACAAGTCATAAAAATGTGTATTTTTAAGATGACAAGTTGTATTTAAAAGCAAACCTTTGGCTCTGGCTGTTAACCAGTTTGCTCCACAGGGGTAGTGAGGATGCTCGGAGCAGCTTGTCTAACATTATCCTAAAGGGTTATTAAGAAAATTGCCTGTAACTCATACCAATCTGTGGTTTCTGCATTTTCCCATTGACTTATGTCTTTTAATTCCTGGTCTTATACCATATCAGTTGTTTCTTAATTCACTTTAAGCCATACATCATTATGACATTGTCTATTACTCAGGAGCCCCAAGTCCCTTGCCACCCTCAATGATTATTTAATATAATAGTGGAGATTATGCAGTTGAGAATGAAACTGGATCACAAGCTGAGATTTAACTTGTAAGCGACTGGACTTTCCTTGGCGGACATTTAACTTTTGAGCTGCTCTGACTTAATATTTACACAGCTCAAGATTCTCAGATTGATTCCCAAGAGGGTTTACCATAACAGTCACAAAATTACAAGTCTTAAATTCAGCATTATTTAAGTAGCCAATTTCCTATTTATATTCATTCATACAGATTATTTAATTTTATCTTTTAACTAGTGCTTCTGTTTTCTTGTGTCTGGCTTTTTGGTCAAATTATCAATGAAAATTTTTTGTTTTAACTTTAATAATGCATTCATGTATATTAATTAAAAATAAAGTACCTTAACATTCAAATTATAGGAAATGTAACATTTAAATTATAGGAAATTGCCTTAGTCGAGAAATTTATTTCTCATAGTCTTACTAGGTTTTAAAAGTAGCATTGCCAAATTCTAATAGCAAACTTTGACATTATTCTATGTTGCTATTATTAGTGTTACTCCTTCAAGTAAAGCTATATTGTGAGCTTTGTACGGCATATGTGGATGTAAATTTCCTCAAAGTAGTCATCAAAGTGTTTCATTTATATATAATAAGTACTTATAAAGCAATATATACACTTTCAAAATATTAAGCATTGCTTGTGTAGTCAATGACAAACTAAAACAATTTCAGAAAGTTCTCATTTCATTGTCACTTCCCCCACCCCAACACTGTTTGACAACTATTTCTCATAGAGAAATCCCACACCTGCAAACACATACGTTTAATTTTACATGTGGCACTCTTACCTTGAGATGAGATTTCTTAGCCAGAATCATACACCGCTGTTTCTAACATTTAACTCTCATTACTGTATGGAAACCTCACTACTACCTAAAAGTGTGTTCTACTGGCTCATACACAATTATATCATCACTCCCCTCTGTGTGTAACAAGAGACCTTAACCGCAGAACTGGGGGGGGAAAAAAAAGGAAGAATTGTGCCAGGAGCAAGAACGATGCCAGAAACCTGCTTTGCAATGATTGGCTAAATGGGCCAGCCAGTTGAGTTTCATTCAGCACATTCAGCACACTGGACTCTTGAGCTAACCTACAAGCATTTTTTTTTCCATTTTCTCTATTTTGTTTTCTTTTCTAAGGTCTCCTTTGATTTCATGCTGGCTTTTTAAATTGAGGACAAAGTTAATTCACTTAACAATGCCACAGCTGGAATTAAGTATGCCTCTTCTATTGCTGAGCTGAGCGGCTGGGCTGCTTGGTGGTGTCTCATTGGATGCCCAACACCCTTGACGGCTGTTGCTGAGGAAGTGGTGCCTCTAGCGATAGGGAAGGAGTTAACTAATTATGAACATATGGTTTGGCAGGCACCTTGTTAGCTTGCTGCTTAGGTGTTTGGAAGCAGGAGAAGGGGAAACTTTGAGGTGGAAGGTGTGGTTAAAAGTCCCACTGATAAGCCTGGGGGAGACTTGATTGATCCTAATCTATTCTTTTTGTCAGGAGTCAGCGTGCTTCTGGCAGCAACAGCTTGGTAATAACAGAGATTTGTGGCCCTTAAGCTCTTGTGGTGATAGCCGGCACACGACCAGACCAGTCAACTGGCTGCTTAAAAGGCCTCACTTTAATTGGCCATAGTGGTGAGAACCGAAATGAGATGTTAGGTCAAGGTACAACACATGGCTTACCTGAAATGGCTCACCATGATCGGCTGCACAGATGTCTTTCTCTACTGATGTGATCTACCGCAGAGGAATAAGAGAAGCCTTGGGGAGCAGGCTTCCCGAAAGCATGTAGTAAGAGCAGCAAGTGCGGTCTCTGTGTCCAAATTAGCTCAACGAAAATACAGGCGTATACAAGATTGGAAAAGGATTTATCACATTGCTTGTGGATTATCTGATTTAAAAAAATATTAGTGCTTGCACTTTATAGAAAGGAAGAAAATTTGAAAACTAAACACTAGAGTTTGTAGAATCCTGTGACTTTTACAAGTATGTCAGATAAAATAGAAATTCACACACACTCAGTGTTCAACAGAGTCATAAAAAATAGGACATTTCCCCATAATCTGTAAGTGTGTGTTTAAAAAACTTGTTCTTTGGATATTTCGTTAATTTTGTTTTGTAAATTATGTATGTGTAGCATACAAATAGGATATTTCCCCATAATCTTCAAGTTTGTATATATATAAATTTGTATAAATACATATATATATATATACACAGATATATATTTTCTATATAGAGAGATGTTTCATTATTTTTGTTTTATAAATTATGTGTGTATATGTTAATATGTGTGTGTGTCCGTGTATGTGTGTATATGTGTGTGCCTGTGTGTGTCTGTGTGTATGTGTATGTATATGTGTATGTGTGTATTGGAGTGGTGTTAAGCATTCTAAATGTTAATTGGTCCTGTTTGCTGTCTGTTACTTAATTGACTCTGATTGGTTAAATAAATGCTGAGGCCTGGAGATTGGGCAAAGACAGAGGTAGGCAGGACTAAGATTCCAGGGCCTTTTAGAGAGATACAGAGCATCTTAGGAAAAGGAAGGTCACCGGAGAAGAAGCCAGGAGTAAACAAGGAAGACACAACATGAGGTAGATTAAAGAAGATCCTTCCACGTGGCCTGGAACATCGGCTTAGCATGGAGAAAAATAGTCCAAAGGGACATATGTATATATGGGATTATATTTGGGTAATAAAATTATGAGTTAGCTTAGATGGGCTAGGATTACACAACCCAGGCCTAGGCTTGTTAAGATCCACCCAATGTCTGTGTGTATTCTTTTATACTGGCGGGTTAAGGATTAACACAGCTGAACCAATCAAAGATAATATAAATACTAGTAAATAGTTTAATTAGCCATTATTTTTTCTACAGTGTATTCATGCATGTGTTTGTATGTGTATATGGGTTTTATGTGTGTATGCATGTGCATGTGTGTGTATTTGAGCATATGATACAAGTGTCTAAGAAGGCCGGAGGCACCAGATCCCCCTGGATTTGGAATTAAAGTGGTTATGAGCTTGCTGGTCTGTTGAATGCTGGTGCTGGGAACAAATCTCTAGTCCTCTGTAAGAGTAGTACATGCTTGTGAGGACCAAGTAATTGCTCAGCTCCAAGTCCTTCTGATTTGTGAACAAATGTTTCAGTGCAGTGCTTGCTGTACCATAACAATTTCTACTTAATATGAGCCATAGTGGGCTTTTTATTGTTTTTATCCACTGGCTCTTTTTTCCCCTTCATTTTACAAACTTTCTAAGACTAAATTTTTTTCTTTTTTTCCTTTCTGTTTTGCTTTGTTGTGGGGTAGGGTCTCCTGGCTGTGTACTCATGATTTTCTTGCTTAACCTCATGAGTTCTGAGATTATAAACCTGCATCTTCTCCACACTAGGCTTGAAAGAAAAATCCATGAATAATTTTTCTTTTCAATTTGTTGAAGTCTGTGAATACTAGTAAGTTTTCTGTGAGGATACCTTAGCTCTGTAAATATTTGCTTTTTAAAATGTTTTGTCTTTTGTGTTGATTTTCTTTTCTTATGATTATTTATTACTTCAAGTTACATCTCCATCACAGTACCCTCCCTCCACTCCTCTTGGTCCCAGTCTCGCACTTTCTCCCCCTTCTCCCACCTTTCCTACTCCTCTTGTGTGGGGTGCTCCCACATAGCAACCCCCTTCAGTTCATCAGATATATGAGGGCAAAGAGCTTCCTCTTGCACTAGGTGCCTACATGGCAGCTCCAGTAGGATAAAGTGTCCCACTAACAGGTAACAAAGTTTAGGTTCTTGTCCCTTTCAGATGGTTGATTGTAGGATAGTTATCCTGCACTATATGGCTAAAACCCAGTTATGAGTGAATATATGCCATGTGCATCTTTCTGGGTCTGGTTAGCTACTCAGGATGAGCTTTTCTAGTTCCATCCATTTGGCAGCAAATTGCATGAATTCCTTGTTCTGATAGCTGAGTAGTATTATGTTAATCATTCAGTGTTAGACTACAGAAATATTTCTTTGCATTAGTATTGGTAATTATATAAAGGACTTACATAGCATCCATTACTAAATGGTCAGTCATCAACAAAATCACAATCACAAGGTCTATAGCTGATATCAGCTGGAAGGAATGCAGTTCCTGGGACCCAGAGAATAGTATCAATACATACCTCAGTGTATATATCAAAAGGGTCACTTCAAAACCAGCAATCTACAGATTGGGAAACTATCTTTACCAATCCCACTTCAAACAGAGGGCTAATATCTATAATTTATAAAGAACTCAAGAAATTAAACACCAAGAAACAAAATACTCCAATGAAAAAAATGGGAAACAGAGCTAAACTGAGAATTTACAAAGGAGGAATCTCTAATGACAGTGAGACATTTGAAGAAATACTCAACTTCCTTAATTATCAGAGAAATGCAACTCAAGACAACTCTGAGATTCCATCTCACATCTGTCAAAATGGCTAAGATCAAAAGTTCAAATGACAGCACATGCTGGCAAGGTTGTGGAGAAAGGGGAACACTCCTCCATTGCTGGTGGGAGTGCAAACTTGTACAACCACTATGGAAATCAATCTGGAGATATCTTAGAAAACTTGGAATAGCGCTACCTCAAGGCCCAGCCATACCACTTCTGGGTATCCACCCAAATGATTCCTCACCAAACCACAAGGATGTTTCCTCATCTATATTCATAGCAGCCATATTTAATAGCTAGAAACTGGACACAACTCAGATGTCCCTCAACTGAGGAATGGATTTAAAAAAAGTAGTACATTTACACAATGGAATACTACTCAGCTATCAGAAACAAGGAAATCATGCAATTCACAGCTAAATGGATGGAACTAGAAAAGCTCATCCTGAATGAGCTAACCCAGATTCAGAAAGATGCACATGGCATCTACTCACTTATAATTGGATTTTAGCCATATAGTACAGGATAACTGTCCTATAACCAACACACCAAAAAGATCAGGAACATAGACTTTGTTACCTAGCAATGGGACAATTTGCCTTAGAGGTGCTGCGTTGTAGGCCCCTCATGCAAGAGGAAGCTCTTAGCCCTCATATGACTGTTTTTTTTTTAATATTCCAAACCCCATATTTTACTGAAAATACACACAAAGGAATTTTGGGATAAGAGAAACCGGAAGAAAAGCACTAGGGAGAATGAGGTTTGGAGCTAGGTGGATTTTAGACCAGGTTCCAGAACTGAGCCGAAATATATTAGGCCCAGCAACTTCTTGAAGTCTCTGTGTCCTTACTTATAGATATGACGAAGACCTACTTGAGTATCTGACCTACTTCAGGGCTTAGTGTAATGATGAAATGAGTAATGAATTTACATGTTACATACATGTTCGGAAGCCAGAAGCATCTAGGAGAGGAGAATTAAAATTGCTAAGTGGGTTATCCAGGGTATGCATTATTCTATGCTAGCTGAATAGGAACTCTGAAATATCTGCAGGGATCTATCTGAATTTATTGACTTCCCTGTTTAATCTAGTTATCCATACCTATTTTGTATCATGTGTCTTGTTCCTCCTTCCTTAGGGACTACAACAATTCCCTATCATCTGAAAATTGTTTCCAAGGCAATTTTTTATGGAGAAGTACTACACTGCACCAACTGTATCCTTTATGAAGAATCTAAAAGCAAAGTCATTTATTCAGGATCACAAAATTTGAAGGTAACAATGCTCAACTTACAGGTGATTCTCCAGTTCTTAAAGTGTTTCCATGCATGTCTGATGACATTCTCACACCAACTTCAGGATTTTAGCTTGAAGTTCATATGATAGAGGCTCTCATGGATTGTCCTATACACATTACTGCATAAGAAGGATGTAAGTGAATTAAAAGTAGGAATTGTGTCCATAAGAGGTAAACTATCTGCTATCTAACAAATCTTCTGTGTAAGGCATAGATGATTGTGCCCTAGAGAATGTGAAACTGATTCATCTGTAAGGTGTCCATCACCTTTCTGACCTTGCTCTGACTGACCTTCAGTGTTCTTCAAGGTCATTCATGGACCTTGGCAAATTTCTATCATTTTTATATCTTCTCAAAGCCTCGAAACACTGGCCACTTATGTCCTTTTGCAAATGTAATATTTTTTTTCTGCTTCTTTTTCTGAAATCTATACATTCTTTAAAAATCAAGTCCATTATCTCATCTCTTGGATAAAAAGCAATAATTATTTCCTGTCCTGTCTTTACTGGATGATTTAAAGTATATTTTGACTCTAGCTGCAAGTGCCCATGTGCATGACTTTATGCAAATTATATCATTTTGCTAAGGGATAGAGAATACTCTAACCACATGGGCCTCAGGTTAGAAGATTGAATGAGTCTAATTCCCAACCCCGACTCTCATATTAATTAGCTATAGGACCTTGACCAAGATGCTTAGCTTTTCAAAGTCTTAATTCATGTCTCCATAGAATAAGAACATGATTAACTTTACTGACTTTCTCAAGGATGATATAATGAAGTACATAGTTTTAATCATATGTGAGCACTTGAATTTTAAAGTATTATGGAAATGCTGTCTGATATATTTTTGTGTGTTTCAATTATCAACCCTGTGTCTGAAGTCTCATACATATAGAACAAATTCTTGAAGGAAGAATAGATGAAAATACAAATGCCAGTGTGTTTGTGTTTCCACATGTAATGTACACAATCTGATCACAACATATTGTCACAAAATTGATTCAAAATGAGCAGTTTTAGCAACAAGTGGCTGTTGTGGAGAGAACTGAAGGATACAATGAATATAATAAAATAATTCAATCGTAGAAGAGTCAAGCAAGAGATAGACATTCTTGTATCTAATATTGCCAAAACTTGGACTCTCTGGTCTTGTATGCAGAGTATATAGTTATCAAAGCACTCACTAAGACTGAAGTGCAGAATGACAGCAAGACTGACTGTGCATCACACAGTTAAAACTTGAGAAGACCACATACTTGGAGAATCCCTTTAATATATACTAAAATGTGGGAAAGCCTGGAGAGATGATGGCTCAGCAGGTAAAAACACTGCTGAAGAAACAAGAGAATCTTAATTAAATAAACAAAAAACAAACAAGCAGCACTTGATAAAATACAAAGCAAAAACAAAACAAAAAAACAGGCATGGTTGAGCCCAGGGCCTGGAACTCCAGTACTAAAAGGAGCACAGATGGAACTGCTGGGTCCTGATAAACCAGGCTTCAGATTTAGTGTGACCTGTCTGAAGTGTAATAACAGCCACTGATACCTGTAACTCTTCATCTAGGGGATTGGCTTGTGAAAATTCTCCTATCCTTGATGTCTCTCATACATTATCCAGTCCCAAGTGATCTGTCTTAAATACATGTACATGTGGGCAAAGTTAAACAGACTCATATATACGTGTGTGTGTGTGTGTGTGTGTGTGTGTGTGCACTTGCTTATGTGTATGTGTTTGAGAATAATTATTAAGGAAGAGGTTATGAATATGAGAGGTAGTTGAGTACACAGGAAGAGTTTATCTGGAGAAGGTGGAGTGGAATTTACATAAAAACACAGCTCAATATCTTAGAAAACTTGGAATAACTCTACCTCAAGACTCACCATAGCACTTCTGAGTATACATCCAAATGATTCCTCACCAAACCACAAGGACATCTCCTCAACTATGTTCATAGCAGCTTTATTTGTAATAGTTCGAAACTGAAAACAACCAAGATATCCCTCAACTGAAGAATGGATTAAAACAAAACAAAACAAAGCAAAACAAAACAAAACCCTGTGGTACATTTACACAATGGAATACTACTCAGCTATCAGAAACAACGAAATCATGCAATTTGAAGCTAAATGGATGGAACTAGAGAAGCTCATCCTGAGTGAGCTAACCCAGACTCAGAAAGATGCACATGGCATCTATTCACTTATAATTGGATTTTAGCCATGTAGTATAAGATAACTATACTACAACCAACAGACCAAAAGGAACAGGAACATAGACTTTGTTACCTGTTAGTGGAGTGGGACACTTTGCCCTAATAGAGTTGCCATGTAGGTCCCCAGTGCAAGAGGAAGCTCTTAGCCCTCATATGACTTCTGAACTGAGGGGGGCTAATATGTAGGGGCATTCTACACTGAAGGAGTAGGATAGGTGGAGAGTGGGGAGAGGGTGGGAAGGTGGGACCAGGAGGGATGAAGAGAGGTGACTGTGATGGAGATGTAACCTGAAGTAGTAAATGAACATTAAAAAAATACAACTCATGTCTGAAATTGTCAAAAAAATAGAAATTAAATTAGGTAAAAGAATGAGGGTTCTAAGAGGTGATAAATTGAAACAGCTGGCATACTCTTCTAGCCTCCTGGTGGTAAGCACAGGCACACAAGCACACCCACACTCACACACAAACACACAAACACACAAGC
>CAJQZJ010031819.1:4240990-4262645 GCA_907164525.1 Lophiomys imhausi
CAAGTTTTGTCCTTTTTGGACAGCAGTCTGTCTGCAGTTGGTGCAAGAGGTTTTTTCATGCCAAGAGAAAGGCTTGCCACTAATTCAACCATCTTACAGTGGAGGTTCTTCGATGCTTATCTTCTACTTGGAGTAGAATAGGGGGTGCTGTCAGGCGCTGATATGTCTCTATATCAAAAAAAAAATCTTGATTTAAGATAACATCTTTGAATGCCATATTCTGCAGATCTCTAGGGGTTTTTGAAGATGCCCTAACCATCTCTTGTATTTAGATAAGCAAATGTTGCTTGTCTCTTAGCAACTTGATTACTGGGTAGTTTAGAGAATATCTGTGATAGACTGTCATAGTAGCTAACAAAGAGACATGTTTGTATGACTAGGAGTATGTTTTAACTATCCTAGACCGTTTTAGACGGTTGGTATCAAGAGGTCAGAGCTTCACATTTTATTTTTAAGTATCTCTAGGTATGATACCATTGGGAAGCATTATGTTTAAATTTGTATCAATATACAAAGATCTATTCAATTGTGGTTAAATATACTCTTAATTATGTATCAATATACCAAGATCAATGCCTATGTAGCCCAATATAATCTTAATATTACATCCATATGCAAGGGTCAATACCATTGTGGCCAACTATAATCTTAATTTTGTATCAATATACAAAGATCAATACCGATGTAATCCAATACAATCTTATTTTTGCACAATAAACAATGGTCAATACCACTTTAGCCAAATAAACTACTAATTTTGTATCAATATACAAAGGTATAAGGGCATATTCAATAATCTGCCCCTTCTTCTTGGACCTTCCTGTGCTATGTCTATATCTCATTTTTCTCAAGCCTATGTACTCCTACATAGGAGAGGAAGAAGGATACAGAAAAGGAAAAGTAGGAAGTCCCTTCAAAACCCATTAAACAGGACCATTTATCAGCTTGTAATCTCTTCCCCTAAATATCAGAGTTTTCAGTTATCCTTCAAATAACCAAAAAGAAGGGCGGAGAAACACCTTCCCCACCCTCTGGGCATGGGACGTTGCTCTCTTAAAGTGACTTCCTGCTGATTTGGGTCATAGTAGACCTGTTTGGGGCCTGAACCCAAATGGAAAAAAATGGTTAAAAATGTTAGTACACTCCTTTTATGTTCAGTCCTTCTGTTCTCAGCTGTTTAGATGACCTAAGGAGTTTGTAGGCAGAAGCTGATCTTGCAGGCTTCACTGAGGTTCCGGCCATAGCAGGGAAGTCGACAGCTTAACTCTGCCAAGACAGGGTAGGTAAGTCCTTCATAATCCCTGCTCTACAACAAATGTCTGTCAGAGAAACAGGACCCAAAGGCTGAAGACTGATGCAGGAATGTATGGAGAGAAAATGGGAACTGTCCAGGCAGTCACTGGTATGTCATTTCTTAGATTTGGAAGCTGCAGGCCCTGCACTTCCTATATAAGCAGATATATTTATCCCTCTCAGGTCTCTGAGGTGGTTGAAGAATAGACAGCTAGAGTCTCATAGTTAAATTTTGAGTTGTTTAGGAATCAAGAGGGTGTTATAGATCTAAGAAGATACTCTTAAAAGTGTGTTGCAAGTTAGTATGAATGTTGAATCAGATATAGTCCTTTAAACTCATGGAGATGGTTAGATAGTAGAATGTTAAAGTCAGGGGCCAAATATGTATAAACTGGACATTGGGAAGGTATACTGGGCCATTTAACTCTCATAAATGTGGCATATTTATATCTGTTGTTTTGTATAATATTTACTGTTATAAGAGAAGGAACCATCTGTTGGACTGAAAGGGGAAACTTCTTGGGGGAAGAGGGTGGAAGGGCAGGATAGGAGGGGGGAATAGGGAGGGTTTTGTGACTGAGATGTAACTTGAAGAAAAAAAATAAAGTATTTAAAAAAAAACAAACAAAGATCAATACCTATGTAGCCCAATACAATCTTAATTTTGCATCAATATACAAGGGTCAATACTATTGTGGCCAAATATAATCTTAATTTTGTATCAATATACAAAGATCGAGAATAGGTAGCTAGAGTCTCATAGTTAAATTTCGAGTTGTTTAGGAATCAAGAGGGTGTTCTGAATCTAAGAAGATGTTTTTAAAATTGTGAGGCAAGTTAGTGTGAAAGCTGAATTAGATATAGAACTTTAAACTCATGGAGATGGTTAGATAGTAGAATGTTAAAGTCAGGTGCCAAATACATATGGACTGGACATTGGGAATGTATGCTAAGCCATATAAGTCTCATAATTGTGGCCTATTTATTTCTGTTGTTTTGTTTTGTTTTTATTGTTATAAGAGAAAGAACCATTTGTTGGACTGAAAGGGGGAGCTGTTGGGGGTAAAAGATATACCTTAAACTAAAAAAAATAAAAAAAAAGGGTAGAGGATGGGGGGCTGAGGGGGAGGAGGGTGGAAGGGTGGGACAGGAGGGGGTGTAGGGAGGGGATTATGATTGAGATGTAACTTGAAGAAATAAAAAATAAATTATAAAAAAAATATTCTGCATTTTTAAAGTATATAGCAAGTTTTGATAAAATGTTTATGTGCTAAGCTGGTTACTGCAGTGGAAATATATTTTACAATTTTATGTGTTTTAATCACTAATACTTTCTTATTTTAGGGTCAGGTGAGATATATGCAGTTGTTAGGAACTGCAGTCAGTTTCATGTTTAACTTTTTTCATGATAATGTAGGAGGTTGTTTCATTTACTCATATTTTTAGAGTGCATGTGAGTTGTTAGCTCACATGTGCTGTATTCTGTATTGAAGTTAAAAATACCTTAAAATTATGATAATTTATATCCAGAACCTCAGCACCTTGCTTCTGGTAACATGATCCTTAGTGCTTATTGTTTGGGGATTCTATTCTGAAAATTGATATGATGAAAAGTTAGATATCTGAATGAGCTTATACTCATTCCTGAGAAGCTATATGCATACATTTATATTTCAACAAAATCATGTTTTTATATTTATACTTCAAATATGAAAGATAAGGGGCATTAATGAAAAATATACTTCGACAGATTTTCAAAGGTGAAAAGCTGATGGGGAAGCAACTAAATATGTTGTGGGAAACTGGAAACAAGTGTCAATATGTGCGATGGGTTGGGTTGGCCTCATACAGAGGGGGTCTGCTGGCAAGATCTGGGAAGGTTCAAGTATTCACAACAAACTGATAGGAATGCCTTTGGGTAGAAAAAGTAGATGAAGTTAAACGTATGGCTGGAAATAATGGAAATGTACAACATCAAGATGAATATAAGCATGACTGTGATTATTGTATATGCCAGACAGTCATATAGACAAAGTGATATACATAGATTATTGATATTCACTTTATTGAGTCAGCCAACAGGCCTATTTAATGTGCTAGGGAACAGAAGGTAAGTGCTCTATAACCTGGAATCTCAGATTTATAGGAAGAAATTTGGTGAGAGAGTCTTTCCGAAGTGAAGTATATTGCCATATGCACTCATCCGTGGTTTCCAAATCTTAGATTAAAAATCAGCTTACTCTGTTCCACCATCCACTGCTACCAAAATTTAGCTGATATTAATTTACTTACTGGAAAAACTTGAGCAGTGTGATTCATCATACTTGTGTAGCATAACTATGAGAGTGTAAAGTGTCTTTACAAGAATGGTTACTTCAAGAGAAAAGTTCCAAATTCAAATATAAACTTGAGCTCCAAGGTTTCTAATAATGTATGTGTCTTTATGGTAATATTTTATAGCTCAAACTATTGAGTTCAAAAATGCATCTGACCTCTAAGGTTTATAGAAAGGATAGTGCGTAGATATAAAATTTTGTGTAGGGTAAGCAAAGACCAAATTCCAGGGTGGTTACCTTTGATAAGAAATGGAGAGACATATGTTTTGAAGGTTTGTGTGGGTTTACATAGATTTGTTAAGGTGGATAATAGTCATGTACACATTTTCATATTTAGTTATATTTCTTGCAGAGAATCTAACAGACATGTTAAAAGAACTTTTAAAGACAACCATATTCAGAAACACTTTAAGTTATATGGTTAATTTAAACATTCTAACATTTTGGTGAGAGTAGAAAGTAAAAAATGTGTGCATGAATATTACTTAAGGATACAGAAATTATTAACAACAAGAACAAAATGAGTTAGGTGTCATTCCTTTTAGGATTCAAGGATCAGAATTGGGTAGAATACTATTAATTTTAATCATGTCCATATTATTTTGATGTTAATTTTAAAATGCAATATACAGGGCTGGAGAGATAGCTAAGCAGTTGAGAACACTTGCTCCTGTTGCAGAAGACTCAAATTTTGTTCCCAGAATCCATATGGAAGTTCATAACTGCCTGTGACTCTGGTTCCAGGGGATCCAGTGCTCTTTTCTGAACTTCTAAGGAACCCACAGTTGCATATTCACATACCCATACACAGTTATACACATATTCACATAATTTTAAAATTTAATTAAAAATTAAATAGTGTAATAGAGACAGTGGGTGTTAATGTCCTTCAAATAGATGCTGTAATTGGGTGGAATTGTATTTTACTAACTTTAATATCACAATTTTGATCTTTTATAGCAAAGTTACTTCTGCAAACATTACCAAGATTTAGGGAAAAAGGATTATAAAAGTAAAACACAGAGAGAACATGGTATTGTGTGTAACCTGTACGTTAATAAATGTATAGACGTGATTGTGACTTGTGTTAGTGGCTTAGTTTCATACTGTGTAAGGCTACATACAAATAGAAAAGAAAGTATTTGTAAGCAAAATACAAGTTTCAAATATTTAAAAAGATACATGAGCTCCATCCACCTTAAAACACACTTATGTTTTCTCTAAAATACACATACTTAACTTAGCACTAGGCACTAAAATAAATGCAAGCATTATCCTGAATCCATTGCCTGTTTTGCCATGAGTAAGTCTCGGAAAATTAGTTACTCTACTTTCATGGTTAAGTGAAGACTGGAATTTTGTTACTGTTGTCCTTTTCTTTACTGGGAAATCGTCAGTCTTCTTCCAAGTGCTCATTTCTCTGGACTTGTCTTTTTAGTCATAAAATCCTTAGCAAGTCACCATATTTTGAATGTTATGTTCTATGAGGTCTCTGTATGGATTTCAGAAATAATATAAATAAAATTCACTGTCTTACTATTCTACGTTGTTCATCCAGAAATATCCTGGAATTTGTCATCTACCTGGACAATCTACTGCTCTCTTTCTCATTATATGAAATTCCAAGTCCTCCTTCGCAGGCCATTTTGTTCGCAATGTCATCCTTAAACAACAATAAAAAGTTTGATTGGAAATATCTCATAGAAAGTGAACTATGTGCACTGAAACAAAAAGCCACAGACCATACAAACAGGAAGAGTGACTTCCTCAGCACAAGTAGACACGACTTGGCTCTTGCTGATAAGTTCATTACTACAGAGTATATACTAAAGATCTTTGCAATTAAAGACATGTTTATAACTCCAGAAAGTTGTATGTTGATATGTGAGTAGTAATTGTGATTTCCTAGAGGCATTTGTTCCTAGTGTTAACACTTATGCTGGTGAAGGTCATGAAGACATACATAAGCTTCTTGGTCAACGATCTATACAACAGCTAGTAGCACATTGGTACCATCTTGGTTATGCTGCATCTCTCTGTATTTCTTGGGGAGGAGTGAGTTATACTGTGTATACTAGGCACTATTTTTTTTTCAGAAATGTAGCATTCCTCATATGTGCCTTGAGGTCAATGTTCCAAAACTCAATCAAAATTTTGTAATTATTCATGAGAACAGGGACGTTGGGAATAAATTGAATTTTCTTATAGTTTTGGTTGTTAAGCCTTTAACAGCTTAACCATCGCTCCAGCCCATAAGATGAATTGTCTATGAAACCACTTTAAATCGTCAAAAACATATGGTCCTGAGTGTAGGGGTGAAATCACCTTAAATAAACTTTTTTTTTAACTCATTGAAGACTTTATTTCTTTGAACTTTGTCTTCATTTTAAAAATATGAAAACAATGCTCTGATTGTGTTAATATGACTAAGTCAAGGAATATTAGCTGCTTTACTTTCATGGTTAAGTAACAAAAACCTACATGTAAGCAGATTTATTGGTCTGGTTCATTTTTGTAAGTACCTTAGTTTTAATCCTGTGAACATGAGAATATGCCAAATCTTAACATTAGAAATCATATTATATTACACTGGAAAATATGATAGATAGATAGATAGGCAAGTAGATGAAAGATGATAGATAGATTATAGATAGAATATATATATATATGATAGGTTGCTAGAAAGTTAGATAGGTAGATAGATAAATAGATTGATAGGTAAATAGATGATAGATGATAGATTATAGATAGAATATATATATGATAGGTTGCTAGAAGGTTAGGTAGATAGATAGATAGATAGATAGATAGATAGATAGATAGATGGACTTAATTCTTTATTTTCTCATGCTTAACTGATTCTGCAATTAAGCCTTTTAGTTCTTTCAAGCTACCATTAAGTACTTTTTCAGGTTTTCTCTCTAGTTTTCCATTTTGTTGAAAAAACTGCTATCTAGATCCATCTTCCTCTTTGCTATACATCAATTCAACTGTTTTTGCAGTTCTTTTGAGCAGGCCCATACCCTTTACTTGTATAAATATCATAGCTCAATCCCTTCTCTTTCCATAATGTAAAAATATTTCTGACTATACATCTTATTTTAAGGGGCAGACGGAAGAATTATCTTAATGCAAGCTGCCAAGAGAAAAGAAAACTCACACACACGCACAATGCATCTCTAAAGATAACTTAGATTCACACCTTCCTGTATAGCTCTGGGTGATTGCCAGGGTGAGGTGCAGCTAGATTATCAGGTACCATCTGATGGCTGCCCTTATGCTGCAAAGTGTTTTCAGAAATAATTTCCTGCCACATTCCTGACTGCATTTGCAGGCTGAGTTGATCCCCTTCCCTGCTGTTCTGTGATCTGCCCCTGGGTTACTAACAGCCCCTGACAGACAGACTGGCTGGTGCTACCTGCTGCTCAGACACAGATTAACTCACTACCAGCCATATGGGCTAGCAACTTTCACAAATTCCTCTCCTTTTTGCCCTTGGCTCTTAGGAAAGTTAATGGACAGTTTTCTGGTGGAGAGAAAAACAACCTGATGGCCTGCAGCTTGGGCAGTAATCACCTGCACCCCACACAAGTGTCCCTTCCATCTGCCCATCAGCAGCTGTTTGTATGAAGAGAACAAATTACTGCATTTGGTTTTCCTAAGTTGTCAGGCACCAGCCTTCACCTGCATTAGAAAGCCACATGCGTATTTCTTCCATTCACGATCATTTCTGAGCATGCCTATCCCTAAACATGTCTCCAAATGTTTCCAGAATTAAAGAAAAAGTTTGATGATGTGATTTGCCATGTGTATTAAAACACCCGTTTCTTTTGGGTTGTGATCCTAGCATTTACCTGCTAAGCCATCTCTCCAGCTTCGTTTCCTTTCCAAGTGTAGAAATAAAAGTCCTAAGAAACTGAGCTGATCTGGCAACATATATGGATCTTCTCGTCTGGGTCAACTGTCACTCAGGCAGCTCCTTTCTCATGAGTTCTGTAACACAACATAATCAGAAGGCACCACTGACTAGACCTAAAATATTAGTATTAGATTGTGGCTTTTTAAGCTAAAAAAATAAAAATAAAAGAGTCTGCAAACTGCTCATTTCGTTCATGAAAATGTTAACATCTCAGGTTGCTAGCTTGAGGTGCAAAATCAATCCACTTTTATTTCTGTTCTCAAAAGTAGCCTTGTAGTTGGTTCTTATGAATAGAATAATTGAAATAAAATAAGTGCCTTGAGACATAATAGCAACCATATAATATTTCACTCTATTTTCTCTCCTTGGCCAGAGCCTAACTTTCTCAATCTGCTGGTAATATAATGCTCTATAAACTAAGATAATGAATATTTCATCTTTATGTTATATATATTAACGTTAGAAATGTTATAAATGATTAAATTACTTCATAATTTATGTTTCCTTCATTAAATATCTCATTTCCTATTGATTTAGAATCCCATGAAGGAATATAAATTCAAAAACATGAAATTTTATTATTTATTATATCATATTAGAAAGATATTAATTGTATTAGATTATAATTAGCTAAATTAATTAATTAGAAATTATAATTAATTGTAGTAGAAAGATAACCTACTAGCTTGAGTGCCTTTAACATGAAACTATCACCTGTAAAATTATTTTAAATTATTTTTTATGTTTTACTTTAATTTGAGCTAGATATTAACACTTTATATAAGTAATATTAATGTAAATTTGTCATTGATTTCCATTTTCCACACATTTTCTTATCCAACATTGTAAATTTACCTGTTTCACACATATTGTATATAGTATGGTATTTTTTCAATTATAACTGTTTTTATACACATGGGGTATGTGTGTCTCTAAAAGAATATCTCTTCTCAGATATATGGAACTGTTTAAAACTGATGTGCATTCAGAATAGCTATCTTTCTGTTTATGAGAATGTATTCTGCTATTCTTTCTAGTGTTTACTATCAAATTTGCAATAAATCTTCATTGACTTTGTATACTACCATGTGTCATAACTTGGTGCTATTTATCAAAAAGGAACCTTTAATTGTTGGAGGGTTAAATCAGAACTATGTGCATTAAGATCGTCTTGTTTCCATCCAAGTTATTGCACCTGCTTGGATCATTAAGACACACATGCATTTAGCACATATAGGCCTAATAATGGAAAATAATATGGACAATGGCTACGACTAAAGTTTATTTGATTCAATACTGATTTATTTCTCATTTAGTATCTAAAAAGAAGCTACATCTTATGGTTGTACTCATTTCCCTTTGCTCTTTCACAAGAGGAACAATTATAAATCTTTGAGAGCTGCAAAAATCAACTGAAGAAAAATGCTAAGGTGGGAGGAAGAAGGTACTAGAGGACTGGTAGGAACACTAGTGATCCTCGCATGCTGCAGAAAATGTCTACCTAGGAGTTTCCCTAACCTAATCAAGAGCTGGAACCTCCTAGATAAATAGACAAATAGTAAGGATACTACTACAAATTAGGAACAATTCTTTAAATCAATCTATGATTTATTATATTTTTGACATACTTATGTTGAAATGTCCCTGCATCTCTGGGATAAAGCAATTTGATCATGATGCATGATCTTTTGGATAAATGCCTGGATTTTGTCTGCAAATATTTTATTGGAGATTTTTGTGTGTATATTCATCAGACATCTTATCCTGTTGTTCCTTTGTTGTATATTTACTGGTTCTGGTGTTAAAGTAATATTGGTGTCTTCATTTTGTCTCTTAAATAAAATCTGTAAGCTGACATTTTGTTCTAAAGACACTGTCCTTTGCCTTACAGAAGTTTTCCATTTCATAAGATCCCATTTATTGATTGTTGGTCTTAGAGCCTGTGCTATTTTTGTTTCCTTCAGGAAATTGTCTACTGTGCCCATGAGTTTGAGACTTTTCCCCACTTTCTCTTCTATTAGATTTAGTGTGTCCTGTTTTATGTTGAGATCTTTGATCCACTTGGACTTAAGTTTTGTTCAGAGTGATAAATATAGGTCTATTTGCATTCTTCTACATGTTGACCTCCAGTTAGGCCAGCACCATTTGTTGAAGATGCTTATCCTAAGTGAACTAACTCAGATCCAGAAAGATACACATAGTATGTACTCTCTTATAAGTGGATATTAACCATATAGCACAGGACAACCATTCTACAATCCACAGACCCAAACAGATAAGAACATAGTGTACCTATTCTATGAGAAACTCCACCCAGAAGCAAGTCATAGACCCTGTTGCTTGTTAGTGGAGCACCTTTCCTTAGATGGGCTGCCATATCAAGCCCCAGTACAAGAGGAAGCTCTTAGCCCTCATGTGGCTGATGAACTGAGGGGTTTCATTTGTGGAGGTTTCCCTCATACCAGGAGAAGGAGAGGAAGGAGATAAGGAAGAGGGCGAGAGGGAATAAGGGAGAGAGAAACCAGAAGCGAGGGACAGGAGGCGAGGATGGAGGGTATTTTGATTGAGATGTAACTTGAAAAAATAAATTAATAATAAAAAGAAAACCCCACAATTTATAAAGTATTGGTTGCAGGTAGCGTTCTGCTGCAAATCCAGCTGGGATTATGTTTCTTTTAATTAGAAGGCTTTTTCCTCCAGTTGTATCCTTATTTGTTATGAGTCTGTTCAGAATATTATCCCTTCTTGGTTCAAATTTAGTCATTTAGATGAAACTAGAAACATGTCCATTTATTTTATATTTTCTAATTTAGTGGAGCATAGGATTTTAACATATTCACTTGCAGTAGTTTGAATTTCTTTGGTGGCTGCTGTAGTGTTTAATTGTTTATTTCTGATTTATGTCATAGCTTTCTTTCTTTCAATTATCTGGACCAAGCGTCTGCCAGTCTTATTTATTGTCTCAAAAGATCAGTTCTTAGATTCATTGATTCTTTGTACAGTCTTTCTTTGTTCTATTTCATTTTTTCTTCATTAAGATTTATTATTTCTTGTTATCTGTTAGATTTGAGTTTCATTTGTTGATATGCTTTTTATGAAATTAGGAACCTCATCATTTGGTGCATTTACATTTAGTATTGTGATATTTTCCCTGAATAATTGACCCTTTGATTATAACCAAGTGTCTTTCTTTGTCTCTCCTGATTAGTCTTACTTTAAAGTGTATTTTGTTAGGTATTAAGATGGCAATACCTGATGCTTCTTGGTATCATTTGTTTATAATAATTTTTTTATTTTGATTTTTTATATTTTTTTCTATATTTTAGTCTTTTTTATCTATTGTCTGCTTATTGGTTTGTCTGTTTAGTAGTTCTCTCTCCTGGGCAACAAGACACTTTTCACTGATGGTACTGCTTCGTAGACCCCCAATGAATGAGGAGGCTCTTGGCCCTCATACGACCTCTCAACTGAGATGAGGGACTGTTATATAAGGACACCACACCCCAGAAAAATGGGATGGAAGGGTTAGGAGGTAAAGAAAAAAAAATGAAATGTGATGTTTCAGCCTTTTACTACTAACTGTCATAAACTGTTTAGGATAATTAAGAAATGCAAACTAATGGTTATGCAAGCCGGTCATTCTGTTAGGTACTATGACAGCCTATTATAGTTACTTGCTAAGCTAATCAGAAATAAACCTGCTAAGAGACAAGCAACATCTGCTTACCCTAATATAAGAGATAGATAGGGCCTCTTCAAAAACCTCAAGAGATCTGCAGAATATGGCATTCAAAGATGTTTTCGTAACTTTAGATTTTTTTATATCAAGACATATCAACTCCTGACAGCACCCCCTATTCTCCTCCAAGTAGAAGATGAGCATCAAAGAATCTCCAGTGGGAGATGATTGAATTAGTCACAAGCCTATCTCTTGGTAGGAAAAGCCCCTTGCTCCAACTGTTGACAGAATGCTGTCCAAAAAGGACAAAACCTGGAAGCAGGTAAGTCGACAGCCTAGCTCTGCCAAGACAGGGTAGGTAAGTCCTTCATAACCCCTGCTCTACAATCAATGTCTGTCAGAGAAACGAGGCCAAATGACTGAAGATCGATGCTGTAATGTATGGACAGAAAATGGGAACTGTCCAGGCAGCCACTGGTATGTCATTTCTTAGTTTGGGAAGCTGCAGACCCTGTACTTCCTATAAAATCAGATATATTTATCCCTCTCAGGTCTCTGAGGTGGTTGAAGAACAGATAGCTAGAGTCTCATAATTAAATTTTGAGTTGTTTAGGAGTCAAGAGAGTGTTATAGATCTAAGAAGATACTTTTAAAATTGTGTTGCAAGTTAGTATGAATGTTGAGTCAGATATAGAACTTTAAACTCATGGAGATGTTTAGATAGTATAGATAGTAGAATGTTTTTTTTTTTTTTTTTTTGGTTTTTCGAGACAGGGTTTCTCTGTTTATCCTTGGCTGTCCTGGACTCACTTTGTAGACCAGGCTGGCCTCGAACTCACAGTGATCCGCCTGCCTCTGCCTCCCAAGTGCTGGGATTAAAGGCGTGCGCCACCACCGCCCGGCTTTAGATAGTAGAATGTTAAAGTCAGGTACCAAATACATATGGACTGGTCATTGGGAATGTATGTTAAGCCATGTAACCCTCATAACTGTGGCCTAATTATCTCTGTTGTACTGTATTGTATTTATTATTATAAGAGAAAGAGCCATTTGTTGGACTGAAAGGGGAAACTGTAGGGGGAAATAAGATATACCTTAAACTTAAAAGAAAAAAAAAGGGAGGAGGATGGGGGGTTGAGGGTGGGAGGGTGGGACTGGAGGGGAATAGGGAGGGGACTGCGATTGAGATGTAACTTGAAGAAATAAAAAATAAAGGAAAAAAGTATTACTTCCTATATTCTATTTAGAAGTGATTATTTGTTGTTGCATATGAAAACTTAGGTTGACTATATCATTGAAAATTTTTGTCTTTTAAGTATGACAGATATGTTTTCTGAATACAGTAGTCTCAGTAGTCATAGTCTTTTAGAACCAGGACTGCATCACTCCAGGCTCTTTGGATTATCTGAGTTTTCATTAACAAATTAGATGTTATCATAATACATTTCCTAGGTATGTGATTTGTGCTTAATTTCTTCCAGCTTTTGATATTTTCTTTCTTTTGTATATTTAGTGTTTTAATTATGATATGTAATAAGGTAGTTTTTTTGTTTGTTTTGGTTTTTGTTGGTTTCTTTGTTTTTGCTTTTTTGGTCTTGTGTAGTTGGGTTCTGTGTGCTTATATCTATATGGATATATGTCTTTCATTAATTTAGGGAAATTTCCTTCTATAATTGTGTTAAAGGTCTGTCTACCATTGACCCTAGATGCTTCTCTTTCTTCTATACCTATCATTCAAAGATTTGGTCTTTTGATAGTGTTTCACATTTCTTGCATGTTCCTATCATGTGCTTTTTAAAGATTTTTGTTTTGTTTCCTTATTTCATCTAGATTCTCTAATTTATCTTTATGACCTCATATCCCATCCTCTGGATGAATAAAACTTGATTGCTGTTGAACAATGGTCTTGGTATGTGCTTGTATTCAGTTTTGAGCACTTTCAGATTGTGGGATCTAAATTCATTATGGATATTCATCTGTATTGCTTGGTGTTTTTTTTTTTCTCTTGTGTGTGTGTGTGTGTGTGTGTGTGCATGAGTGGGTATGTTTACCTGGTTGGTAATAGTAGCATCATAGAGCAAGTTTTGGAGTGATCCTTCTGTTTCTTTCTTGAAGAATTTAAGAAGGACTTGTGTAGTTCTTCTTTGAAAGTCTCATAGAATTCTTCTGAGAGTACATCTATGTTTGGACATTTTTAGCTGGAAGACTTTTTATTACTATTCTAATCTCTTTCTTGGTTATGGTTTTAGGTTGTTGGTCTCTTTTTGGTTTAATTTTGCATGAATCAAGAAATTTATTTTATATTTTTGATCATAATGGAATATAGGCTTTTAATGTTTTTGCTTAACAATATTCTGTATTTCTTTAATGTCTATTGTAATGTTTTCCTATTCAAGTGATTCTGTTATTTTGTGTCATGTCCTTCTTTCTTCTTCTTTCTTTGGCTAGTTGGGCCAAGGGTCTGTTAATTTTGTTTACCTTGTTAAAGAACCAGCTCTGTCATCTGAAAACCTACAAGCCAAGCCCCAGGCCACAGGGTGAACCGTTTTTGTGTGCAAGCATCCTTTTGTGAGTTCATTGCTTCTTCTCTTTGCCTTCACATCTACCAAACAACTTCCATCTACAAACTCACAAACATAGTTTCAGATCTACATCCAAAGCCCTCCTTCTAGGTGAACTCTCTTTGCCTAACCCAGATTTAGACCCGTGGTTTGGGAGTTCTCATTCCCTGGTACAATTAAACTGCTCATCTACAATTTTTTCCTGAACTAATTTAGGACATACATATTCTGTACTGGCTTAATCTAAGGAACGGAAGATTATCACATCAGATACACAACCAAAGAAGGAAGATTATCACATCAAATACACAACCAAAGCCAAGGAAATTTTAAAAAAATGTAATTTCTCCAAATAACATGTCTCCTATCAAATAAATTAATTCTATAGATTAATTTTTTAATGAGAACTACCTACATGAACTCAGGACACAGAATTCAAAAGAACAATCATAAACAATCATAAAAGAACTCAAGGAATTTAAAGAAGACACAAGCAAAAACTTTATTGAACTCTAGGAGGATAACAATAAATGCCTCCTTGAAGAAAGAAATTGAAGAGGACATCAGAAGACAGAAATATCTCCCATGCTCATGGATAAGTAGGATCAACATAGTAAAAATGGCCATCCAACCAAAAGCAATATTCAATGCAATTCCTATCAAAGTACCAACACAATTCTTTACAGACCTTGAAAGAACAGTTCTCAATTTCATGTGGAATAACAAAAAACCCAGAATAGTTAAATCAATCCTGTACAATAAAAAACATCTGGAGGTATCACCTTCCAAGATTTCAAGCTATACTACAGAGCAATAGTAACAAAAAACAGCATGGTACTGGTATAGATATAGACAAGTTGATCAATAGAATTGAATCAAAGACCCAGAAATAAATCCATACACTTATGATCACTTAATATTTGACAAAGAAGCCAAAACCATAGAATGGAAAAAGGACAACATCTTCATCAAGTGATGCTGGTCAAACTATATATCAACATGTAGAAGAATGCAAATAGACCTATACTTATCACCTTGTACAAAACTTAAATCCAAGTGGATCCAAGGACCTCAACATAAAACCGGACACACTGAATCTAATAGAGGAGAAAGTGGAGAAAATCCTTGAACTCATGGGCACAGGAGACAACTTCCTGAATAGAACACCAATAGCTCAGGCTCTAAGACCAACAATCAAAAAATTGGACCTTATGAAACTGAAAAGTTTCTGTAAGGCAAAGGACACTGTCACAACACAAAAGCCTAGAGATTGGGAAAATATCTTAACCAACTCCACATCTGATAGAGGGTTAATATACAAAAGATATAAAGAATACAAGAAATTAAACACCAAGAAACCAAATAATCCAATCAAAAAATGAGGTTCAGAACTAAACCAAGAATTCACAAAAGAGGAATCTGTAAAGGTTGAGAGGCAGTTGAAGAACTGCTCAACATCCAGTACTGTGAAAACTGAACATCCACATTCAGCAGAATCAAATTAGACCTGTATCTGTCACCCTGCATAAAAATTAAAATCAAGTGGCTAGAGACTTCAATTTGAAATCTGAAATCCCAAAGCAGCTAGGAAAAAATATAGGCATTATCCTACAAGATATAGGTGTCAGAAAGGAAATGCTGAACAAGACTCAATTGGCTAATAAATTAGGGATGCCGACATTTGAAAACAGGAACCTTGTAGAACTAAGTAATTTCTGTACAGCTAAGAAAACAATGAAGTGAAGAAGAAACACACAGAATTGGGGAGAACCTTTGCTAATCATACATCTGACAGAGGATTAATATCCAGAATATACAAAGAACTTAAAAAAGCAAGTATACAAACAAATAAACAAAAATCAAATGTGATTCCTAGTTCCAAATCTTCAGATATGAGTATAGAGTATGGAATAGTCACAGAAACTGGAAAAGTCCAAAGGGATTGTAGGTTGGGGTAATGATGCTTGGGAGGGAAGTAGCAGGATACAGGTGACATGAACTGGGAAATAGAATAATGAGGAGGAGAACTCCTACTTAGTTTCATGATTCGTCACCCACTACAGAGTCATGCATGCTTTTCTTCCCAAAGCATTTTACATCCTACTGGTTTCTATTTCAGTGATAATTTTGCTATGAGACAAAAAAATGTCTGTTCAACCCACTTAGGCTACAGATGACAGGTCAAGGAGTGATTGTTGTACTTTTTAACATTTATTTAATGTTGAGGAGTACCCTTGTTTTTCTGTAATGGTATAAGTGTCCCTAGTCTTATTAGTATTGTGAGTTTCCTCAGATACAGAGATTTCATTAGCTTCCAGTCTTCTGATCTAATCTATTCTCACCAGGAAGTAATAGTTAAGTACAGAGTAAATAGCTAAACAGTAAAAGTCAGAAAGTAGATATGTAAGAAATATAAAAGATAGCCTTCTAATATTGTGCTCTTCACAACATCGGCTACATATTCAACTTTTAAAACTTCTGAGTGTTTGATTAAACAAGTTATTTGGGAAATTGAATATTTAAATGAGTAAAACAAGTTGAAGAAATTAGTTATACTCTCCTCCAACCCACTCTACCCCTGCTTCTCTTCATCTCTCTCAAAATCATTTGATCCAGTTTGTGATAGACAATTACTTCTGGGTATGGGGCCTGCCCTGCTGTGCAGTCAGCATACCAGAGGCAACAGCATGAAAGAAAATTGACCTTCTCTCCCGGTGGCCATTCAATGTCAATAACTCCTCATCTAGAGACAGGAATTCACATCTACCTCACCTTATCTGTGCTGGGATTTTGTTTGACATGCCGTATGCAAGTTTTGTGCATCTATCCTGTTACTATGGAAATACTAATTCCTTGAGGGTATCTTCCATCTCTACCTCTTAAAATCTTTCCCTGTCTTCTCCCATGATCCCTGGGCTTGAAAGAAGGAATGTGATACAGATATCCCATTTAGGGCTCAACATTCTGAAGTCTCTTATTCTCTACAAGATGACCAGTTATGGGCCTTTCTGTTCATTGCTATCTACTGCAGGAAGAAGATTTTCTAGTGAGGGTTGAATCATGCTCTGAACTATGGGTATAGCAAGGAGTGATTAGGAGTTGTTTTATTGATGATTCATTTAGTAGAATAAGAGTAGTTGGTTTTCTTCTAGGGTCCATCATCTATTTAGCCATAGGATCTTAAACTAATTGACAGCATCAGGTATGGGTGGGCTGTAAATTCAACCAAAAAGTCTTGGTTACTACTATAAAATTTGTGCAACTATTGCACCAGTGGGCATACCTTGTCAGGGTGCATATGAGATAACTCAGACCCAAAAATATGAATGCCACATGTTCTCCCTCCTATGTAGGTTCCTTAGATTGGTGTGTTGAACCTGGAGTACCCATAAAAGCCTGGAAAATAGAAAATGACCACAGAGTTGGAGAAAGTTAAAAAGGAGAGAACTAGTAAAAGGAAGGCGATATGAAGGCAGAAAGAGAACTAAAGGGAGGCAATTTATCCAAGAAGCAGGAGGAAAGGCTAGAAGACAGGGGGAGGTAGGAAGAGAGATACCTAACTCTAAGGAAGTTTGAAAGACCATATGGAAACTCACTATCATATAAGCTTTCCAAAACAAAGTCCTTTTAAAAAGTTTGAGAGAAAACACTTTAAAAATTTTAAATATACATACACTATAACTCAGCAGTAACATTCCTAGCTTTTTCACTCACAAACATGTAAATATATAGCTTCTAAAAAGATTTTGCACAAACATGTATAGTAGCATGATTTCTAGTGGCAAAAATATTGTGAAAAAAACATAAAATACCCAAAATTAAATGAACAACTAATCAGTTGGTGCCATACATGTAATGAATGCTATCCAGCACTTGCAGAGACATATAACAGAACTCACACAAGATGGAAGATGATGATATTCGAGAGATAAGATTTCAATAGGGAAGGAAAATGAAGAATCAGACAGAAGAGGAACTGAAAGAGAAGACTGGACCATTAACCAAAACTGAGGATGTTAAAAAAAATCAACTATATAATGCTCTATAAGCTAACTTACAAGTTTTAAAAAAAATGGAATGATGGTATGTAGAAAAAATAGCTAATTAAATGATTTAACCAGTATTTATATTATCATTAATTGGTCGACATTAATCCTTAACCTGACATTATAAATGAATACACACAGATACCAGATGGATTTTAACAAGCCTTGGCCTGAATAGTGTAATCCTAGCCCACCTAAGCTAGCTCATAATTCGATTACCCAAATATGACCCCATATATACATATGTCCCTTTGGACTGCTATTCTTTACGCTATGCTGATGTTCCAGTCCACATGGAATGATCTTCTTTAATCTACCCGATGGCTTGTGTCGTGTGTCCTCTTTCTTCCTGCTCCTGGCTTCTCTCTCAAGATGCTCTCTGTCTCTGAAGCCTGTGTACCTTAGTCCTGCCTACCTCCGTCTTTTCCCAATCTCCAGGTCTAGCATTTATTTAACCAATCAGAGACAATGTAAGTAACAGACAGCAAGCAGGACCAATCAACATTTAGAATGCTTAACACCACCCCATCAATGGTACCCTAAATGGTGGACAATACCAATCTCAGAAGCCTTGGCTGATTAAATGCAAATTCCAGGGTCAGGTGTGGGATTCCTCTTTATGAATTTCTCTTTAGGAACATCTAACAGCACCCCTTTACAACACAGACTATTAATCTTGGTTGCCTACCAGAACTAGATGTCTAAACTAGGTGCTATATACCTTAGCTGTAGTACACAGAGAAATAAAACTAGACATGGATGGGCAGTTCAGTAATCAATAGCAATCAGTGACCTGATAGCTAAGGTACCCAGTGCCTGAAGTTGCTATGCAGACTGTTGGGAAAGGAAACTCATCTATAGACTTAAGGAGGTGTAAATCCTGGAAGTTACAGTATCAATCAGCCAGGCAAGTAACTCAGGTGATGAATGACTGTTAAGGCCCACTAAAGAGGAAGGAAGTCATGCTTGGTGCTGTAAGCCTAGTCAAAACACCATGACTGATGAGCTCATAGGCTCTGATCAGGGAGGAGATTTGCTACTTTTGTTTGGATGAGTCAACAAGGTATCAAATCGTCTTCTAGATATTTATGTATGGAAGCTTCTCTTTGCGGAGAATAATAGTGAGCACGGAGATTCATGGCAGCTCAAAATACTAAAAGTAAGTGTTGCCTGAGTGCTCAGCCCTAAGCAGGACATTTATATCACCTCTTCTAAGGCTGGGGAATACTGAGGAAGAGGGGACGGAATGTATGTAAGAGTTCAATGATAGAGAGAAGAGAAGGGATGGGAAACAAGATCATTTGGACATCACACAGCCATTGAAATCATGACCTCACAGGAACTGATTTCCTACACTGGGTCTGTACTAGACTGGACCTTTGAATAGTCAGTCTTGGATATAGGAGGGTCTTATGGGCTCTCCCTTCTCCCTGTAGGAACCTGTTGTTTATGGTGGTGCTGGAGGGGCAGTAGTAATTGATTTCAGTTGTGTACTCATTGGTAATATCACCAGGTTCTGATGATTAATTCCATACCCTAGGCAATGTGGAAGTGCTGGTTAAAATCAGTCCATTGTAAAATAATGACATGAATGTGGGGACAGGACTTTTAGAGAAAGAGTTTGACTGTGTGGGAGGGAGATAAAGGAGCATGAAGGGAGGAGGTAATCATAGTGTATTTTAATATGTTTAAATTGTCAAAGAGTAAATTTAACTAACAAAAAACTTGTTTAAAAGTTGTGAAGTACTAATTTGTGGAACTGCATAGACGGCTCTCAAAACATGCTGGAAAAAACAGCCAGACATAAAAGAATGCATCCAAGATAATGTCATTCAGATGAAGTTCTAGATGGCAAAACTAATCAATGATGAAAATTAGATCAGATCAGTCGCTAACTGGGATGAGCTGAGGGTAGCCTGACTTAATATCATGAAGAAACTTTTAGATGACAGAACTGTGGTATATCTCACTGTAGTAAGATTTATACCAAGTGCACATGTAGCTGCTAGTATTCATCAGATGTCCATCCTTAAGATGTTTTTGTATTTCTTATATGCGAAACATATTCTATTTATTTATTTTAATAAACTTCATAGAGCAGCAGCTACTCGAAAAGGATTTTGCGTATTCTTGGTGTCCAGGGCTGCATCATTAAGGTTTTCCATGTCCCCTCCTGCTCCACTGTAATAAAGCTCTTCTTAGTCAGGTGCCAACCAGCCAAGTCAGTCCTCCACCCAGGGTGCTGAGCTCTTAATAAAACCAGAGGCTAAAAGGTGAGCACAAACCACCCCACAACTGCTTACTCTGGAAAAAGTGGCCAGCATCCCTCCAGGGGTAATCCTCTTAAAGATGTAAATTTGCAGGAAACACTTCTTGTAGCTTTTATTCGCTGTTCATATATTCCTGTTGTGTCTGTTGAATGTTTTTTTCCCTCATTTTGAGCTTTTGTTTTGTTTATAATCCTTCTCAGTATGATTATGGATTTATAGGCTAGTAAGGCAGGCAAGTAGATAAATTAATGAATTAGTCCATTCAGTAAACAACAAATCTTATCAGGCCTGGAACACTGTGTGGGCAAAAGGTACTGCATGGAAAAATGAGTCTCTTAAGAGATAGTAAAAAGGCAAATGGATGGGGAAGTTGATACACCATCTTAATGTCACCCCATTCAGCTCATTAGTTTACAAAGGAGAGAAGAGGAAAAGGTTTTGGTCCAGGAAAGTGTTAAGGCTGAAGTCAGAATATTGAACTGAGAAAAGTAACTTGGACAAGGTCAGACTCAGTATAGCACAAAAACAGGACTCAGTGGTTATCTGGATTAAAGTCAAGTCCTAGCTTGTGGGACACTTTGCCCTAGTGGAGCTTGCATGTAGGCCCCCAGTGCAAGAGGAAGCTCTTAGCCCTCATATGATGGATGAAATGAGGGGGGCTGAGATGTGGAGGTACCCCACACTGGAAGAATAGGATAGGTGGGAGAGGGGGTGGGAGGGTGGGACCAAGAAGGGTGGAGGGAGGTGACTGTGATGGAGATGTAACTTGAAGTAATAAATAAATGTAACAAAAAAAATTAACACTTCAACAAGTACTGATGTTTTGTCAGACTAGACCACAATGTACTTGTTTCATATGTGATTCTGAAATTGAAGAAAAAGAAAGGCATTTTTTCATGGGCATTATAGAAATGGTTGGAAGTAGAATAGGGGGTGCTGTCAGGCGCTGATATGTCTCGATATCAAAAAAAAAAATCTTGATTTAAGATAACATCTTTGAATGCCATATTCTGCAGATCTCTAGGGGTTTTTGAAGATGCCCTATCCATCTCTTATATTTAGATAAGCAAATGTTGCTTGTCTCTTAGCAACTTGATTACTGGGTAGTTTAGAGAATATCTGTGATAGACTGTCATAGTAGCTAACAAAGAGACATGTTTGCATGACTAGGAGTTTGTTTTAACTATCCTAGACCGTTTTAGACGGTTGGTATCAAGAGGTCAGAGCTTCACATTTTATTTTTAAGTATCTCTAGGTATGATACCATTGGGAAGCATTACCTTTAAATTTGTATCAATATACAAAGATCTATTCAATTGTGGTTAAATATACTCTTAATTATGTATCAATATACCAAGATCAATGCCTATGTAGCCCAATATAATCTTAATATTACGTCCATATGCAAGGGTCAATACCATTGTGGCCAAGATAAGCATCGAAGAACCTCCACTGTAAGATGGTTGAATTAGTGGCAAGCCTTTCTCTTGGCATGAAAAAACCCCTTGCACCAACTGCAGACAGACTGCTGTCCAAAAAGGACAAAACTTG
>CAJQZJ010031819.1:4282692-4318265 GCA_907164525.1 Lophiomys imhausi
TTAAAGGATTAGGAGACATAGGTGCTGTTCTCCAAGTTGAAACACGGGCTGTTTCATTCACTCAACACTTTTATTCCCATTATCTATTCCTGACAAACTGTCACTAGAATTCAGCAAACCATCTGCAAACACACAACATACAAGAATCTCCTAGTAAATCCAGACCTGCGGGCTGTCCATGGTCATCTGTAATTTCCACTTAACAGCTCACTAGCTATGCCATCTTAACATTGGTCATGCCACAAAGTTGCCTTCTTCATATGTGAACATGCTTCCATTCACAGCAAGCTGTTTGTGAACGAGCTCATTGGACACAATGGATGAATATATTATGCTCTGATTGCCATCTGAATGTGAGATTGTGGTCAGGTCAACAATGCTACTTAACCCCTATCTCTATAATCTACACATATTACTCATTTGAATGAGCTCTTCTAACCCTACCTACACTTCTTAAAGAAGAAAAAGGGAATAATATTCTTTTGATGATATACAGATAACAAATTAGTCCAAATACATCCTCTACCCTCAAGCAAGCCACCTTCATAGTATGGGATTCTCCTCACAGGGAACAGAGCTGCTGAAAGATGGAAGGTACAGCTTCCAGGATTGTGCAACAGGCCTGCAGTTTCACTGGCACATTCAAGATAGGGCTTAGGATGAGACTGAAGTTCTGTGTAGACAATGTGTATAGCATGTGTGAGATACTAGGGGTGATCCCAGCACCAAAAAACAACCCAACATTTATTGTTTATGACTATTATTATTATTATTGGCAAAAGCCTATAATTCCTGATCTCAGGAGTCAGAGATGGAAGGATCGTAAGATTAAGACAGAAAAACAAAGGGAGATACTATCTATAAAACAAAAAGGAAAGAACAGAAAAGAAAGGCATTACAATCAAATAAGCGGCATTCAATGCTGCAGTTATTTCCCAGCCGTTTATCTCTTGAAGTGTATGTATTCACCAAGCCTGTTTTAGTTATTCAAAAGTAATAAATCACAAAAATAAATGGGAAATGTTTACCTGAATTCCAAACATTGCTTCAATAGGAATCTCTTATACAGCGTCCCATTGTTTCGATAGGAAACTCTTATACAATGCTCTGTGAGTTGAAGGGCTGTGGTATTCAGCTCAAGTGTTTCCTCATTTGTTTTTAGCGTGGCTCTTCTCAGTGTGTGGCATGAAGAAACTATTAGTCTAAGGCTTAGACTCATTTAACTTAGACTCTTAGTTAAATATAGACCCTCAATGTTTATGATACACAAGCTGTGAGATTTTTAAACCCGTGACAAGGAGAGAAGGGAAATTCAACTCATTGGAAGGAAATCCTCACTTAAGCTTCGGAGAGCTACAGCCGCTTAAAACCCATGAACCTTCAGCTGTTGTGTGAGGCTGTGCAGTCAATGTCACGGTCATGTGTCCTTAGGCTGCTGCTGCAGCTGAGTCATTTCCACATGTTCTGTGTGCTCCAGTACAGCGCTGTTGCTGGCGAACTTCTTCTTACATGCCTTCCCTGTTGCTTTTATAGTGAACAATTATTTAGGCTTTTCAAAAAAAAATTTTTTTTTTTTATCGTGGGAGGTTGCTTGCCACTGATTTATTTACTTGAAAGATGATTTATTGCCCTACTACATCCTAATTTTTATTAATTCATTTGGTTAAATAAGCTGCAGTAACAACTATTTAACTTAAATATTTTTATAGTCAGCGGATTATAGTGTTTATTTTATTAATATACGTTCCATTTTCCTTAGTCTAAAATGAAAAATACAAGCAGATTTTTAGTTTTTTTGTTTGTTTGTTTGTTTTGACACAAGGAGAGGAAAGACCATTCATCCTATGTAAGAGATGCTCTCAGATATTAGCCAGTGATAATACTGAAAACTGTGAAATTTAATACACATTTTGTTAAGTCATTTCCAAACTGTTAAAAGTGGTTTTCTATAAAGCAAAGGCCCGAGGTAGAACAGAATGGCATTAAGCAATTTAAGGCTAACTTTCTTAGAATCTAGCTCTTCCAACCTCCTTTGACCAACCTTGCCCTGTAGGTTCGGCTGGGACTGTCTCCAACTGCAGGAAATGATGTGTCATTTTCTTGCCAGGAATTGTGTTATGCAAAGACCATTAAATTAATTAAAGGCTCCGATATGGAGCTAAATTTAAAGAACCTAGAAAATTTCCATAACATTTACTTTTTCTAATGGTTGGGTATTCTAATCTTTTTTCATTTTTTATTAGAATATAATTAGATTAATTTTCCACTCCCTTTCTTCGCTCCAATTCCATCCATGTATTCTCTTCACTCCCTCTCAAATTCATGACATCTTTTTCTTTAATAGTTGTTACAGAAATACATGCAACATATATAAATATGTTCACACATAAATGCAACCTGCTCAGTTAGTTTAGTGATATTTGTATGCTATTATTTCAGAGCTGACCTTTTGGTATTGACTGGGGAGGAATATTTGGCTCTTTGGTATTGACTGGGGAGGAATATTTCTCATGCTCCAGCAGTCCTTAGTTGCTTGTGGGTCTTTGTCTATGCGTGGGGCTTCATGAGATTTCTTCCCCTACCCCATATCATGTTTTCTGGTGTTGTACTTCTCCAAGTTTTGCCTAGGCAGCCATATGTTGAGGCATTTGGAGTAAAACTTAGTTTATTACTAGGAGATACAATCACACAGCAGTTATTCTGTTTCTTTGATTCTTAAAACCTTTCTACCCTCTCATGATGTTTCTTGAACATAAAGTACAGGGGTTGTGCTGGAGATGTATTAATTGAGGCTGGGCACCCCACCACAAGTCTTCCATGTAGTTTCACCATTTATAATTTTTCTATGGTTTCCTGATGCAAAGAGAAGTTTCCTTGATGGGAATGAAAGCTATCCATATCTATGTGTATAAAGATAAATATTTAGAATGCAGTTAGGAATATGCTTATCTAGTAAGGTGGAAGTGGTTTGTTCTCTACAATCCATGACCTCACTAGCTCTGGGTTGTTGGTTAGATTCCTTTTGTTGTGTGTGCCTTAAATTCAGTTAGAGAGGTGTGAGTCATCACCAAGATATGAGTGCCACTATTGCACTCTTAGGGATATCTTGCTGGTCATTGTTGTAGTCAAAAGCTTCTAAACTAGTTAGGGTTAGTATTTGCTTCCATCCCTTGACAGCATGTATGATACCTCTGGTATGATACAAGGTAGTCCTTGGAGAGGTGCCTTTCAAATCATATCCAGCTTGGGTCTTCTGAGCTTTATGTTCAAAATATATTGTATCTTTGACAAAAGGAACATACCTTCAATTTCTTGGAGGCAACCAACGGTATCAGCAATAACTTAAACTGTTTGGAAATCTCTTGGGACTCCTGTGACCAGTTACTAGAGAGGAGCTTTCTAACATGCCTGGCTTTTGTTAAATATTCCATGGCTCTTATAGAAAGTATTGTCAGCCCAAGTGGGAATAACTTAATTAAACTACATAGGTGTATATATGCACAGGGACTTATATGTATTTTATATGGTTTGAGGTAAGTAAATGATATGCTTCCTTATGTCTATTCCATGCATCTTTAGTGTTATTTTCTCCATTCCCTTTTCTTTTCCATATTAGCCTCCCTTCCCAATACTCAATTAAGAGGGTGTGAGAAAATGGTAACCCTCATTCAGTTTGGTAGGACTGCAACCTCATACAGCCACTCTGGTGATTGTGTGGAGAATGTGCAAAAGCTAAAAGTAATTGTAGAGTATAACCCAGGTAAACCAATCCTTGGCATATGTCCGAAGGACCTTACTTTCTACACCACAGATACTTGCTTAGCCATGTTCATTTTTTCTTTCTTTGAAATACCTAGAAAATGGAAGCAATATAACTATCCTTCAACTGATGAATGAATAATGAAAATGTGGTATATTATACACCACATTCAGCTGTAAAGAATATGAAATCATAATATTTGTAGATAAATGGATAGAACTCAAAATTATTTCATTGAGTGAGGTAACTCATAAAGACAAAGGTCACATGTTTTTTCTTGTCTATGATTTTCTAGCTCTTGATTTTCAGATGTGAGTCTATAACTTTCAGGAATGACAGCAATTGGAAGAGCAAAGAGTGGGCAGACAAGAAATCTGGAGAACAGAATAGCAGGATACCAGTGAGATGAAGGATAAAATGGGAAAAAAACAAGGGGTATTTTAATCTTTATGAAAGCCTATGTTATTTTTTTTTAGCCACAAATAAAAATCTTTTTTTATTCCACCACAAAGGAATTTGTAGTCATTATGTTACTATCTCCCTTGCCAGATTCAATGATTGAATGCCATTTCATTCCTCATCACTGGGCTTTCTTCAACTCCCTCTTCAAACACTGCTTTTATATATATATATATATATATATATACAGTTCTTATGATTACTTAAGATAGATTCTCATTTAACACAGGCTCAAATTCTCTGTGTAGCTGAGTATCAACTTGATACTTCTGTATTTACCTTGAGCACTGAGATGATAGTTGTATGCCACCACACTCTGTGTTTGGCATGCTGGGAATCAAACTAAGTGCTTCATGCATACTAGGCAAGCACACCATCAGCTAGGCTGTACCCTGGCCCCCTTTCCTACTCTTATTATTTTGTGTTTAAGATAGGTCTGAAGTCTTCTGCAATACAAGGATCTTTGAATTACCACTAGCAAAATGCTACAGAGAAAATAATGGAGTTGCTTCTGATTAGAAACAACAATGCTGTTTAAAGAAAGTTGTGTGGGCCACCAGTTTAGGTTTATTTATTAGTGCCATGAAATGGCAAACAATGAAAATGATGTGCATCCTTACAGGAAGTTAGCATATCCAAGCAGACTTCCTGGTAAGAAGGCAGCCTAGGGGCCACACCAGTGCTAATGTCTGATTTCAGTTACAGAAACAAAGAAACAGGAATAGTGTATCATGCTCTCAGCTATTTCACCAGCACTTACTTGGTTAACTCTCCAATATCTTACCTCTGTCATAAGACTTTGATTTGTTGCTGAGACTGCAACCTTCTCAACGAGTCCACAGCAGCCATTCCACTGAAAACTAGGATGGAAGTCTTTTTCACAGAAATTCACAAAAACTTCACTTGCAGGGGTTTTAGAGATGGTATCCACAACCAGCATCACTGGGACCGCTGTCAGTGAGAACTCCTGCTCACTGAGAAACCCGGATATGTTGAGAACCAAGCACAAGTCATCATCAGTGCCTGGGTACCACACAGACACCTACTGTTATTGCTCTTACTAGATTCAGTGTAAATTTATATCATCATGTTTGTTTTGCAGTTTCTCTCTTAACCTGGCTAGCACTCAAATAATTGAGACTGGGTTACATTATTTGTTTAATATTTCTTTATAGCACACTAGTGAGCAGTTTTACTCTGTTCTTAACCATCTATGTTAGTCTGACTACCTGTTTGCCAAAATCCCAGAGATAATTTCCTTTTTAGAGCTTTGTCTCCTCCAGCTGCTCCTTCCCTACCTCTCCTGGACCTTTCCCCATGGCTGAATCCCTTACTTCTCCTCTTCTAACTCCTCCCCCCCCCCCCTGAGGAAAGGAAGTCAAGTCCTATTCTCTTCCTTGCTCAGCGATTGGCTATAAGCCTCTTTATTGGCATATCAGGGGGCAATTGGGGAACAGTGCTTAGAAAGCCCTGAGACAGGAGGTTCTTAGAACAAGGATTGCAACTAGATGTGGGGAGGGGATTCAGAAACCAGCATTTAAATTACACAATAATCTTATGTCTACATCTACTCTCCCCACCACATATAACAGACCCATCTTACTGCACAAAATTCCATGGAGAAGTGGACCTGGAAATACACAAGTGTCAGCAATGAGCTAGTCTAATAAAAATCAACATGGACCATTGGTCTAAACAACTTTTGTCATTAGAGGATCTGCAACAGGAAAATGATGACCACTCCAGTGACTTTACTATCATATATTTCCACTCAGCTCTTATTTCTCCATACAGCTGTTCTTCATCTATACTATACTCTAAGTTGGTGTGTTAGGAGAACATTGCATCTAGCTTTTATTCCCTTTACTGTTTTTCACTCTCTTTCTTTCTCCTCTTTTTTTGTTCTAAAATGCATTCCTCCTACTATTACATATCCCAAGGGCTAGATGATGAGCTGGTTTGTGATATCTGACACATAGGTTTATTTCCTGCCTTTTTAGTCTACACCCATGACACAATTCCCCATAGTCTTCTTGCTATGTTTTCTTTATCTGTATTATTCCTGTATCCAAACTTCTGTAGATAAGTCTAAATGATAGTGAATCATTCAGCAACTTAATATGAATTTCTAGTTCAACTGTAATTGCTTGGTTATTTTCCTTTTTTCTTCTTCATTCATACTCAGAATAGCTAACATATTTAGTCACTCTATGCAGAACACAGAGTTAAATGAAATAAAGTTAATTGATATGAAAATATAATTAAATAAAGAGATTTTTATCATGGATTGCTGTAGAAAACCCAAACAAAGATGATAGAAATAACAAAAGACAGTGTCATATAAAAGGTTGGATAGAAAACTTTATCAGTGGAATAGATCACTTTAAAAACGCAATATTGGGATTTGATTACAAAATAGATGAATTGAATTATTTGGTCAAGATCAATGATAAAATTTTAAAAACAAAGGGAGAGGGTGGGAGGGTGGGACTGGGAGGGGTAGAAACAGGGTACTGTGATGGAGATGTAAATTGAAGTAATAAATAAACATTAAAAAAATTTAAAAACATATAAATGGTGGGGAATTTCTGTTGTTAAGGATGAAGGCTGGAATTACTGGAAAGTCCCTGAGCTCAGTGCTAAATGATGGATTCTCTTTTCTCAGTTGGGTCCCCTCCTCCACCTGACTGGGGAAACTCCAGATCATCTAAGGAATGTGTTACCTAGCCCTCAGGGAAGTTACATACCCAGCCCTTTCCTGATAAGAAACCCACCAATGAGTACCTGGAGATTCTTGGAGGTCCTTCCCCATGCTAATGAGATCTGTTGTTGCTTTGACTTTCAGTCAATGGCACTTTTTCATGCCTCTAACAATACCTGGAGCTCTTCCACCACCCCTGTTGCCCATTAGATAACTAGCAACTGTGCCCCCTTTTTTTCTGATAGGACAGTACTACTACACACAAATTAAGTACCCTGGCACTCTATCTCTAGCAAATCAAACACATTTGCCTCCAAAACCTCTCCCCACTACCCAAAAGTTTATAATGATCCTGGTTCATGAATTAAACTCTCTCTTTCCATTCCTCCACCATGACCGTCTGAGACTTGTCTGTTTATTTTGGGCTTGGGAAGGAAGTGCTCTTCCTTCCATGAAGAGCTCTCTGCTGTCACCACTTGCCTAGCCAGGCTTTCATGGAGCACAGGCTCCTGCCTTGCTGGTGGTAGCTGCCTGCCCAGGCTTATATCTCAATCACCACTGCAGGTCACCCCAGTGGCTGCCTCTGAAGCTCACCAAGAGGCATTGTGCCTCTGCTACCTCTCCCACACTGCCCTCTGCAGTTCATCTGGTTGCTTGCTCTTCATGAGTTAGCCACAGGATTTGCCTGGCCACTTGCCCCAGACCAGGAGCTCCAAGCTCCTTGAAGCTACCCTGGCCTAGTACCTGAAGCTCAGCTAAAGGAAGCATAACCTTTCACTGCATAAGAGGGTTAAGGCTACCCTTGACCTGTATGCTTAGCTAAGAGAGTTGCAAACACTTAGGGGCAAAGGAGAAGATCCTTTCTCCTGACTCTCTGGACATCCTGAGGGTACATATCTCAGTCCATGTTCCATCCTTTTTGCCCAGACCAAACTAGCCCTGACCTTCCAGTTGAGGAGTGTGAGTTTCCAGCTTGATAGTGGACAAGGCCAGAATACCCTCCCAGATGCAGAATGTCAAATAGAACATGTAAATTTTGGGACACTATGAAAAAAACAAAATTTATGAATTATTTACATTTAAGGAGAGGGATTTTTATGCAAAGGTCATAGAAAATACTTTTAATTAAACAATAGAAAAGAAATTCCTTCATCTAGGGAAAAAGATGGAAAAAAAGAGGGAGAAAATATGCCCTCTGCACACGAAAAATACACAGAACAACAAACAGAAAGGAGCAGGAAATAAATGTACTGTGCCATATTATAGTTAAAATATTTCATGGTACTCAAAGTATGTGTACCAAAAGCTACAAAGAGAAGGGTCAACTAATACATAAAGGCAGGTCTAGCAGAATAACTGCTAACTTTTCTATCAAAGCTTTAAAAAAAGGCTTTAGCTTGACATATAACAAGTTTTGAACATCACAACAGTCAGCCAAGTCTAATATATAAAGTTAAACTATTTATCATAATTGGAAGTGAAAGAAAAATTTGCTATAATAGAAATAGATCAAAAGTATTTATGGCTATTAAGCCAGCCTTCTGGAGAACACTGGAAAGCATAGTTTAGACTGAACAGACAGACAGCACCAAAAGAGGCAAACACCAATGCTAAGGTGTTAGTCAAACCACAGGAGGACTAAGCAATTCCCAAACACTGAAAGTCAATTCAATGATTGGAATGAATACCCACCCTTTATTAATTCTGGGTATCAATGGCATCAATTCTTTGTCAAAAGATACATACTGGGGCATAAAGAGATAGTTCAGTATTTAAGAACACTTGCTGATCTTACAGAAATTCTTTCTTACTTATTTTTGCATCCTAAGTGTAGTTTCTCCTCCCTCCTCTCCTCTCAGTTCCTCTTCCTGCCTCCCATATCCACTCTGCCTCCATTTCTCTTCATAAAAGGGCAAGCCTCCCATTGGGAATACCATGGGGAAAAGGGTCCCAAAGTCAGGCAAGAGAATCAGAGGCAGTCTCTGCTCCCACTGTTGGGAGTCCCACATGAAGACCGAGCTACACAACTGTAGCGTATATGCAGAGGGCCTAGGTCAGTACCATGCAGGCTCCCAAGTTGGCAGTTCAGTCTCCTTACAGAGGTTCTTAACACAGATATCTGCCAGCTCACAGGTGCCTCTAACTCCAGCTCAAAGGGTTCTGATACTTTCTGGACTAAGTGAGCACAGAAGAAATGTGTTACATGTATAGACAAGCGGGAATGCATATTTGTCCATGTGCATGAGCACACACAAACAGAAACAAACATATAAATAGACAAATATAAGAAGAAATTACATTAAAAAATTCTCAACAAAATAGTTGCAAACCGAATTTCAGAAAACTTAAAAAAAAAATTATTGTAACTTTGTTTAGTGTCATGCAACACAGGTGGGGAGCAAGCCCAAGACAGTCACAAGTCCAGCACCATAGGACCCAGGTAGGGAGCTTGCCTGACTGTGCAGGTCCAGGCAGGTGGACCATGCCCAAACCTATCCCTATCTGGTGCCACATGGCATAGGTGGGGGAATAGCACTTCTGAGAACACTCCTTGCACAACTCCAGCCAGAGAGAGACCCTGTGCACCACTAAGATAAGCAAGTAAATGGTGGAGAAATGGAAGAAGAAGAAGGAGAAGGACATGTGCACAATGTAGAGAGGCAGAACTGTAGACCCCAGTTCTGAACAGCCTGATGTGAGTAGCTGGGGATGCCACTCAAGGTCATGGTGAGATCCTGGCCTCTGCTGCCACCAAACGCCATGACTGCGTCTACTCTGTGCCCTTGAGGCAGCAGGGTATCTGTCACCACAAAAGGTTAAGTCCATAACATTGGCCTGCTGATTGGGGTCATGATGATCTCTGAGGGCTGTGTAGAACTGTCCCAACCAGTTTCCTGGACACAGTGAGAGAGCTGGCCCCACTGGAGGTATGAAAACAGGAGAGCTGGCCAAGCCCACTGCCAGCTGCAGTACTTGGGAGAGTAGGCTCCACACCTCACCCAGAAGGCACAGTAGAGCCAGCCTTTGGTTGTGGGAGATGCAGATGACCCATCTCTGATGGTGTGAGATTTGGGAGAGCTGGCCCTGCCATTTGTCTACCTTGGGGTGACATGGAGAAGGGGGAAGTGTCTTCTCCCACTCTTGCCCCTTGGCCACCAGCAGCAAATGGAAGAGCTGGCCATGGAGGTCATGAGAGCAGCAGAGGTGGCCCTACCTCTTAACAGCTGCAGCACGTGGGAGAGTGGGCCTTGCACATCACCTAGGCAGAATAGTAGAGTTGACCCTTGTAGTGGTGCAACGGGTGAGCCTCCTTTAGAGAATGAGAGCAGAGAGTTGGTTCTTCCCCTTGCTGGCTGCAGCATTGGGTGAGCTAGCCTGGGCCGTGCTGGAGAGCTCACCATGGTAGTGTAGGTGCAGGAGATCTGGTGAGTTGACCAGTTTAGATACCTTCCAGGCCTAGATCCAGAGCTTTGAGTTGGCCCACTCCAATATCTACCCCATCAATGAACTGCTGGAGCACATGAAGGGCCAAATCATGTAAACCCAAAGCTGCAGGATCTCCATGACACAGAGCAACAACAGGATATCTGACAGGAGTCCCAATATGGATCCAGAACTGATAGTGTAGCAGAAGGCAGAAGCCTCGAACCACATCAATGGCTCATTGCAATGAATATTTGCAAGCAAAGAAGTGTAGACAAAAAGGTACTGTGGGACACATTATATATACTACAACTTCCATGTTATTTCTTTCTCTTTTGGAGAGGATTTATACTTATGGAGCTCATAATCCATAGGGAAGAAGCTACTATAATTATTGTTGAATAGATGCAGTACAAAACTGCCTTGCCAATATGCATCTCTATACAAATAAGCTAGGGCAGCCCTCAGTACTATTAATGAATCTCCCTGTCTTTTCTCTGTGTGTATGTGTGTCTATGTCTATCTGTATGTGCGTGTTTGTGTATGTACGCATGCAAATGCACACACACATGCACACACACAGAGGACAATGGTTTGTACAGTGATTCAGAACTGATCAAAGAGCACAGAACACACTTCTGTAGAGAGTTCAGCTTTAAGTGGAACACTTGTATCACACACCTTCCCGCAAAGACTCAGGGAACATCGAGAAAGAGGAGTTGCCACTCTAAAATATGAAGGTGAGGGAGAGTTGAAGTGATAAATCATCTCCAGGACGTGACAATACTGCTGCACTCACAAAAGCTGTGGTTACCTGAACAACTGTGGTCAAATCAGTCAACAGTTGGATATAGCTAGGTGGCTGGCTCAAGAGTCCTCATCACTAGCTGAGGAGCTATTGAGAGGTGATGGATGATAGAGGTAGAAGAAGCCTAAGAAGTTTTCTTTAACAGTTTGGCCTCTTGTGCATTGTCCATCCTCCAGTTAATGTCCCTTTACCTGTGTCCAAATGGGTAGCACTATTTAGACTCAGTGTATTTTTATCCTTTATTTTTTATTTCTTCAAGTTACATCTCAATTGCAGTCCCCTCCCTATTCTTCATCCAGTCCCACCCTCAACCCCCTATCCTCTTCCCTTTTTTTTTTTTTAAGTTTAAGGTATATCTTATTTCCCCCTACAGTTTCCCGTTTCAGTCCAACAAATGGCTCTTTCTCTTATAATAATAAATACAATACAAAACAACAGAGGTAATTAGGCCACAGTTATGAGGGTTATATGGCTTAGCGTACATTCCCAATGTCCAGTCTATATGTATTTGGTACCTGATTTAACATTCTACTATCTAAACATCTCCATGAGTTTAAAGTTCTACATCTGACTCACTAACTTGCAACACAATTTTAAAAGTATCTTCTTAGATCTATAACACTCTCTGGACTCCTAAAAAACTCAAAATTAAATTATGAGACTCTAGCTATCTGTTCTTCAACCACCTCAGAGACCTGAGAGGGATAAATATATCTGATTTTATAGGAATCACAGGGCCTTCAGCTTCCCAAACTAAGAAATAACATAAAAGTGGCTGCATTCACAGTTCCCATTTTCTCTCCATACATTACAGCATTGCTCTTCAGTCATTTGGCCCTGTTTCTCTGACAGACATTGATTGTAGAGCAGGGGTTATGAAGGACTTACCTACCCTGTCTTGGCAGAGCTAGGCTGTTGACTTACCTGCTTCCAGGTTTTGTCCTTTTTGGACAGCATTCTGTCTACAGTTGGAGCAAGGAGCTTTTCCTACCAAGAGATAGGCTTGCGACTAATTCAATCATCTCCCACTGGAGATTCTTCGATGCTCATCTTCTACTTGGAGGAGAATAGGGGGTGCTGTCAGGAGTTTATATGTCTTGATATAAAAAAAAATCTAAAGTCACAAAAACATCTTTGAATGCCATATTCTGGAGATCTCTTGAGGTTTTCGAAGAGGCCCTATCTATCTCAAGATGTTGCTTGTCTCTTAGCAGCTTTATTTCTGATTAGCTTAGAAAATAACTAAAATAGGCTGTCATAGTACCTAACAGAATGACCGGCTTACATAACCATTAGTTTGCATTTTGTAATTATCCTAAACAGCTTATGACAATTAGTTGTAAAAGGCCGAAACATCACATTTCATTTTTTTTCTTTACCTCCTAACACTTCCATCCCATTTCTCTGGGGTGGGGTGTCCTTATATAACAGTCCCTCATCTCAGTTGAGAGGTCGTATGAGGGCCAAGAGCCTCCTCATTCATTGGGGGTCTACGAAGCAGTACCATCAGTGAAAAGTGTCTTGTTGCCCAGGAGAGAGACCTACTAAACAGACAAACCAATAAGCAGACAACAGATAAAAAAGACTAAAATATAGAAAAAAATATAAAAAATATATAAAAAATCAAAATTAAAAATAAGAAGTCTGTGTCCAAGTTCCCCTTGGTGTGTTAGTTGTAGTATCAATACCTTCTACTATATAGCTAAAATCCTACTATAAGTGAATAGATGCCATATGCGTCCTTCTGAGTCTGGGTTAGCTCACTCCGGATGAGCTTTTCTACTTCCATCCATTTGAATGCAAATTGCATAATTTCATTGTTCCTGATAGCTGAATAATATTCCATTGTGTAGATGTACCACAGTTTTTTAACCCATTCTTCAGTTGAGGGACATCTGGGTTGTTTCCAGTTTCTAGCTATTACAAATAAGGCTGGTATAAACATAGATGAGAAGACTTCCTTATGCTTCTGTGAAGAGGCATTTGGGTGTATACCCAAGAAGTGGTATGGCTGGGTCCTGAGGCAGAGCTATTCCAAGTTTTCTAAGATATCGCCAGACTGACCTCCTTAGTGGTTGCACAAGCCTGCATTCCCACCAGCAATGGAGTAGGAATCCTTTCTCCACACCCTCGCCAGCATGTGCTGTCATTTGAGCTTTTGATCTTAACCATTCTGACAGGTGTGAGATGGAATCTCAGAGTCGTCTTGAGTTGCATTTCTCTGATGGTTAAGGATGTTGAGCATTTCTTCAAGTGTCTCTCAGCCATTATGGATTCCTCCTTTCTCAATTCTCTATTTAGCATCATCCCCCCATTTTTTGATTACATTATTTTGTTTCTTGGCATTTAATTTCTTGAGTTCTTTGTAGATTTTGGATATTAGCCCTCTGTCAGATGTGGCATTGGTGAAGGTTTTCTCCCAGTCTGTAGGCTGCCGTTTTGTTCAAATGACAGTGTCTTTTGCCTTACAGAAGCTTTTCAGTTTCATGAGGCCCCATTTATTGATTGTTGATCTCAAGTCCTGAGCTGTTAGTGTTCTGTTCAGGAAGTTGTCGTCTGTGCCAATTAGTTCGAGGGTTTCACCCACTTTTTCTTCTAGTAGATTTAGTGTGACTGGCATTAAGTTAAGGTCTTTGATCCACTTGGACTTAAGTTTTGTACAAGGTGATAAGTATGGGTCTAATTTCATTCTTTTACAAGTGGACATCCAGTTGGACCAACACCATTTGTTGAAGATGCTGTCCTTCTTCCATTGTGCCTTTTTGGCTTCTTTGTCAAAAATTAGGTGGCCATAGGTGTGTGGGTCTATTTCTGGATCTTCAATTCGATTCCATTTATCTACTGGTCTGTTTCTATACCAATACCATGCTGTTTTTACAACTATTGCTCTGTAGTACAGCTTGAAATCTGGGATGGTAATACCTCCAGATTTTTTTTTTTTATTGTACAGGATTGATTTAGCTATTCTGGGCTTTTTGTTGTTCCATATGAAATTGAGAATAGTTCTTTCCAAGTCTATAAAAAATACTGTTGGTATTTTGTAGGGATTGCATTGAATCTATATATTGCTTTTGGTAGGATGGCCATTTTTATTATGTTGATCCTACCTATCCATGAGCATGGGAGATCTTTCCATCTTCTAAAGGCCTCTTCCATTTCTTTCTTCAAGCACTTGAAGTTCTTGTTGTACAGGTCCTTTACTTGCTTGGTTAGAGTTACCCCCAGGTATTTTATGTTGTTTGTGGCTATTGTGAAGGGGGTTGTTTCCCTTATTTCTTTCTTAGCCCATTTGTTTGTTGTATAAAGAAGGGCTCCTGATTTTTTTGAATTTATTTTGTATCCAGCCACTTTGCTGAAGGTGTTTATCAGCTGTAAGAGTTCTCGGGTGGAATTTTTGGGGTTGCTTATGTATACTATCATATCATCTGCAAATAGGGATAATTTGACTTCTTCGTTTCCGATGTTTATCCCCTTGATGTCCTTTAGTTGTCTTATTGCTCTAGCAAGAACTTCAAGTTCTATATTGAAGAGATATGGTGAAAGTGGACATCCTTGTCTTGTCCCTGAGTTTAGAGGAAATGCTTCAAGTTTCTCTCCGTTTATTTTGATGTTGGCCACTGGCCTGTTGTATATTGCCTTTATTGTTTCTAGGTACGGTCCTTGTATGCACGTTCTCTCCAGAACTTTTAGCATGAAGGGGTGTTGGATTTTTTCAAGTGCTTTTTCTGTATCTAGTGAGATTATCATGTAGTTTTTTTCTTTCATCTTGTTTATATGGTGAATGACGTTGATAGATTTTCGTATGTTGAACCATTCCTGCATTCCTGGGATGAATCCTACTTGATCATGGTGTATGGCCCTTTGGTGTTCTTGAATTTGGTTTACTAGTATTTTATTAAGTATTTTTGCATCTATGTTCATGAGGGAGATTGGCCTGAAGTTCTCTTTCTTTGTTGGGTCTTTGTGTGGTTTAGGATCAGGGTGATTGTGGCCTCATAGAATGAGTTTGGCAATGTTCTTTCAGATTCTATTTTGTGAAAGATTTTGAAAAGTATTGGTGTTAGCTCCTCTTTGAAGGTCCGGTAGAATTCCATGCTAAAGCCATCTGGCCCTGGGCTTTTTTTGGTTGGGAGATTTTTAATGACTGTTTCTATATCCTTAGGGGTTATAGGGCTGTTTTATCTGTTTATCTGATCTTGATTTAGCTTCGGTAAGTGGAATCTATCAAGAAAATTGTCCATTTCACTTAAGTTTTCAAATTTGGTGGAGTATAGATTTTTAAAGTAGGATCCAAATATTCTCTGGATTTCCTCAATGTCTGTTGTTATTTCTCCGTTTTCATTTCTGATTTTGTTTATTTGTGTTTTCTCCCTCTGTCTTTTAGATAATTTTGCTAAGGGTCTATCTATTTTGTTGATTTTCTCGAAGAACCAACTCTTGGTTTCATTGATTCTTTGTATAATTCTTTTTGATTCTAAGTTGTTGATTTCAGCCCTACGTTTGATGACCTTCTACCTTCCACTCCTCTTGGGAGTGTTTGCCTCTTTCTTTTTTTTATCAATTCACCCAGTTTAGCTGTTAATTCGCTAATATGAGCTGTCACAGTTTTCTTTTTGAAGGCACTTAGTGCTATGAACTTTCCTCGTAGCACAGCTTTCATTGTGTCCCATAGGTTTGGGTATGTTGTGTCTTCATTTTCGTTGGATTTTAAGAAGCCTTTTATTTCCTTCTTTATTTCTTCCCTGACCCAGTAGTCCTTTAGTAAAGAGTTGTTCAATTTCCATGTGAGTATAGACTTTCTGTTGATTCTTTTGCTATTGAAGTCCAGCTTTATTCCATGGTGGTCTTATAAGAAACAAGGGGTTATTTCAATTTTCTTGTATCTGTTGAGGCTATCTTTGTGTCCAACTATATGTTCAATTTTGGAGAAGGTTCCGTGAGGTGCTGAGAAGAAGGTGTATTCTTTTGTGTTTGTTGAAACGTTCTGTAGATATCTCTTAGGTCCATTTGGTTAATGATCTCTGTTAAACTCATTACTTCTCTATTTGTCTTCTGTCTTGATGATCTGTCCATAGTTGTGAGTGGGGTGTTGAAGTCTCCCACTATTAAAGTGTTTGGATCGATGTGCAATTTAAATTTTAGAAGCGTTTCTTTTATAAATGTATGTGCCTTTGTATTTGGGGCATAGATGTTCAATATTGAGATGACATCTTGGTGGATATTTCCTTTAATGAGTATGTAATGCCCTTCTCTGTCTTTTTTTATTAACTTCAATTGGAAGTCTATTTTGTTTGATATTAGGGTGGTTACTCCAGCTTGTTTCCTGGGTTCATTTGCTTGGAAAAACTTTTCCCAGCCCTTTACTCTGAAACAGTGTTTATCTTCAATAATGAGGTGTGTTTCTTGTATACAGCAAAAAGATGGGTCTTGTTTACGGATCCAGTGTGTAAGTCTGTGTCTTTTTATTGGCGAGTTGAGTCCATTGATGTTGATGGATATTAGTGACCAGGGGTTGTTATTTCCCATTATTTTGGTATAGCTGGCTGTCTTGTGTTTCTCTTTTGTTTATTTGCTCTGGAGGTTTCTATTTCCTGTGTTTTCTTGGGTGTAGTTATCTTCTCTGTGTTGGAATTTTCCTTCTAGGATCTTCTGTAGGGCTGGGTTTCTGAGGAGATATTGTTTGAATTTGATTTTGTCATGGAATATCTTGTTTTCTCCTTCTATGTTGATAGAGAGTTTTGCTGGGTATAGTAGTCTGGCTGGGCACCTATGTTCTCTCAGGGCTTGTAGGACATCCGTCCAGGCCCTTCTATCTTTTAAAATTTCTGAGGAGAAGTCAGGTGTGATTCTGATGGGTCTGCCATTGTATGTGACTTGGCCTTTTTCTCTTACAGCTTTTAATATCCTTTCCTTGTTCTCTACATTTGGAGTTTCTATTATTATGTGGCGAGAGGAGTTTCTTTTCTGATCTAATCTGTTTGGTGTTCTGTATGCCTCTTGGATTTTTACTAGCATCTCTTTCTTTAGGTTTGGGAAATTTTCTTCTATGATTTCGTTGAAGATATTTCCTGGACCATGGAGTCGGGAGTCTTCTCTTTCCTCTATGCCTATAATTCTTAGGTTCCATCTTTTCATTGAGTCCTTGATTTCTTGGATGTTGTGGGTGAGAGATTTTTTAGCTTTCTCATTTTCTTTGGATGTTGTACTGATTTCTTCCATCGAATCTTCCATGCCTGAGATCCTGTCTTCCATCTCTTGCATCCTATTTTTCATAATCACATCCATAGTTCCTGTTCTCTTCCCTTGATTCTCCATTTCCTCTTTTAACTCTGACTGTGTTTTCTTTATTGTTTCCATTTCTATTTTCATGTCTTGAATGGTATTGTTCGTTTTGTACATTTCCTTCTCCAGTTTGCTTGTTTTTGTCTGGAGATCTTTCATTGCTTTATCCTTTTCCTGTTCAAGCTAGGTCACCATGGCTTGGAGGTCTTTAATGGTGTTATTCGTTGTTTTGACTTGTAAAATTGTGGCTTCTTTGAATTCCTTCATAGTTTTAAGTTCTTCTTGAAGGGACTCTATCACTTTCCATAATGTAGAGTTGTCATCGTTTTCATGTGTTTCAGTTGTGGTGAGGTGTTTTGGGCTGGACGGAATAGCGTTGCTTTCTTTTGTTGGAGACATTTTGCTCTGATTTTTTTTTTTTTTTTTTTTTTTGGTCTGGGGCCTCTGGCCATGTGAATTTTTTTTTGCTGTCTTCTGGACTTGGGTCCAAAGGGGGCGCTTTGGTGTAGGAGTAGCGTTGCCTTACTCCACCCCTATAAGGTGAGCCATTCAACCCCGCCTCCCAGGTGGAGACCTAACTAATCCAGGTGGCGGAGCTGTGTGCAAGTAAGCTCTGGTTCCCCACCAGAAGGGCCCGTACTAGTACAAAAGTCCGATATACGACAGTTTCAATTATCTCGCAGTTTGCCCGGGGTTGGTTCCTGTAGTGGGTAAATCTGCAGTTCAGCTCCAATAGCCTTGCCGCTCCTGCGGCTTGGAAACTGGCCAGTGACGTCACAGACTGTGATCTGCGGTCTGAAGGCACTTTGCAGCGGAGCTGTGCTCACTTCCAAGGGTCACAATCTTTTGCCAGATAATTGGATTGTCTGTGTGAGACCTGGAAGCCCCCAGCAGGGTGGGGATTATCTCTGCATGGGTTCTCAATCTGCCGGCTGGGTATTAGGTTGGAACTTACCAGGGGTCTCTTCTGTTGGGGGGTGGGTGATCCTGATTCCCGGGTCCAGCAGCTTCCTAGCGCGTCCGAGAGTGTGAAGGGGCATCCTGCCCAGGGATCTTCTGTGGTCCCTGTGTAGCTGGGTGAGATTTAGAAGGGGTCATGCCCTTTGTACAGCGTCCTGCAACACTTGCCGCCTTGTGACTGTTGTCCCCAAAATCAAAATACGTCCGTGCAGGCCGCCGCCATCTGGGATCCCCCGTATTTTTTTTTTAAGGGCATGAATTTGGAAGAGAAATCCTGGTGGAGTTAAAGGAGGGGACTGAGAGGTGAATGTGAATGCTGTAGATTGTTTTCTTGTACAAAATACTCAAAGAAAAATAAAAACATTTTTATTTATTTACTCATTTATTGCTGGTGAAGAAAGGATTTAATTAATGAGTAGATGCACACAGCAAGTACACAGAGAGAATGTCTCTGTCAAAGGCATAATCAGGAGGCTAAAATAAGTCTCTACTTGAGGGATGATGATTTTAATTTAAGGCTGTCTCCATTCCCAATTTAAGGTCTGTCCACTTGAACAGTGACAAGGGAGCTTACAGCTCCACAAGTTTGGGATTAAAAAAAAGTCCTGGTCTGGTCTTGAACTGGTTGGGCCTCTACTGGTTGGGAGGCCCTACTGGTGGTCAGGCCTTAGTTTTAAGCCACGAGGCTCTTCTGAAAGGTAAGAAAAGAAGCCAACCATCTCAAAAGCTAACAATCTTCATTATGTAGTCATAGTCCCCTCCCAATCTGTTTGACAATCAGAAAAAATAAAGCTTATTCCATCATCCCGCTCTCAGAAGTCAACCCAGTTGATGTTAGTGATTTGGGGGAACAGACCATTCTCACTACTTCCTGCTGGAAAAATGGGTGAGGCAGAGGGCAGCTGTTATAGGGTCTCAGAGGAAAGCTGAACTAAGGAGTCATAATAAAATATAACAGATGGCAAAGATCCAAACATAAGACAGTCCCATGATGACAGTGCATATCCTTGGAACATGCTGTGTGAGAGAGGTAGTTTAATATACAAAACAGTGTTATCACTACTGTAATTCCTGCTGAGTCAGTGTCTAGACTGGAGTTTCAGTCATGCCCCAAATATAGCTGTCATCAATGAAGATAAGAAGCCAGAGTTCCCTTTGACCTTCCTAGCCAGAGACATGACCATTTCCTGCTTCTGGCCAAGAACACAAATAGAACTATTCACTTTTGGGGTCACTGCTCCTGAGCTGCCTAGCCCATTCCTATCTTCTGCTTCATCATTTTGGTCTCTGAGGTGGTAATCCTAACCAGCGTTGGGAAATCTGAATGATGATTATCTGGTTCCTTTCAGCTGAATGGGGTGGTTGGGTTTAGCAGCTTCATGTTGCACCTCCACAAAATGGAACTAATGCCTAATACTGTAAATCTGGCCAAGAAGCCACGGTTGGAAGTCATAGCCCCAACGGGAGAACCTACTACCATTTGTCTTCTAATTGGACACTTCAACAAATTGCCTCCTAAATACTTAGCTTTATGGCTATAGATTTGTGTAGCTCTCAGCTCTCATCAGTGGACAGCAGTTAATACAGAGACAACATGTAAAAGAGGAGAGAATAAAAGTATCAGGGCACCAGTCAGTCCAAAATGGGATATCTATTTCACACCCTGTGCTCAGGAAATACAATGAAAGAGAGAGCAGACATTGCAAGAGCCAGAACTTGGGTAGACTTGCTATTAAGGAACATCTTTGTAAATACACAGACAATGCACTTGTAAACTCACTTCAGCTGTAGCTAGTACCAGCATATGACTTGCATATCCCCATTAACATGGAAAGAGAAAGGGCTCATGAGGCCCCATTCTTCTTCCCAGAGGAATATCAACAGTCAGTGGTGATTGAAGATGTTACTTTCTTCAGTGATGAAACCACTGGTGATTTACAAGTGCCCAAGTAAACTACTTTCCACTCGGCATATGCAGGGAACTCTATTTAAACCAAGCAGTTTTTAAACACACACACACAAGAAATGAAAGTACAGAGAGAACTTATTGAGGAAGGTGTTTTTTAGAAGGGGAAATGTAATGGAAAAAATAGGTATGAAAAGGGCTAAAATTCATTATTTGCCTCTATGAAACTTTCAAAGAATGAAACATAAGTATTTTTAAAAGAAAGTTAACTAACATCTCCTGAACTATGTTCATAGCAACTGGAAACAACCCAGATATCCTTCAACTGAAGAATGGATTAAAAAAAAAAACCCTATGGTACATTTACACAATGGAATACTACTCAGCCATCAGAAACAAGGAAATCATGCAATTTGCAACCAAATAGATGGAACTAGAAAAGCTCATCCTGAGTGAGCTAACCCAGATCCAGAAAGATACACATGGCATATACTCACTTATAACTGGATTTTAACCATATAGTAAAGGATAACTATTCTACAATCAACAGAACCAAAGGAACAATAACATAGACTTTGTTATCTGTTAGTGGGATGTTCTGCCCTAGGGGAGTTATCATGTGGGTCCCCCATGCAAGAGGAAGCTCTTAGCTCTCATGTGACTAATGAACTGAAGGGGGGGGGGGCTGATATGTGGTGACAACCCACACCAGAGGAGTAGGATAGGTGGGAGAGAGGATGGAGGCTAGGAGGGTGGGATTGAGAAGTGTAGAGGGTGGGATGGAGAAGGGCTGTGATGGAGAGAGATAAAACTTGAATTATAAATAAAAGTTAAAAAAAGAAAGTTAACTTAGTCTCCATTTAGACAATTAAACTGGCTTACTATAGCATCTAGGTACTCCTTACTATTTCAGATACTTATTCCCACTTTTGTTATTGATAAAACATTCCAACATGTTTAAAAAGCCATGTGCACACTCTCCCTGAATGATGAGACAATCTTATCTTTTTATTGATTTACTATTATTATAGTTTAAGTTTATGGTTCTGGGGATGGAACGAAGCTTTGCAAAGGCTATCAAGGTAGTCTTCCCCAGAACTCCATCTTTATGCCTCTTTTTATTCATAAAAAGTGATTATTATTAGGCAATAAAAAAGACAGTAAAACAAGTGTTTACATTTATATTTCTCTAGAATGTCCTTTAACATCTCTTTTTTCACATTATTGTTGTTGTGTTCAAGGAAGTTGATTTTCACATATGTGTTTCTGTCTTCCGCAGACTGCCTTAACTAATAAACTGTAGTGATATCCAGAAAAGAATGACCATTACAAGCTCTTAAATTCATAAAGAATTTTACTTGTTAAGACTCACTTTTGGTCATCTTTTAGAATAAAATAGGTACAACACAGACAAACACTGCCTTTTATACTATTTGTACAGATCAATGTTAAAAGTTGCTGTTTCCATAATGCTTCAGGATGGAAAGGTTTACACTTCTACCAACACCATATGCCATCCTGGTAAGAAATTAGATTCACAAATACCATCCTTCGATCATTTGAGTTTATTTTAAATATTCGGATTGTTCTGAGTCCGATGGTTTGGATGGTTCTGGTTTAAATGTCTGCAGTCTTCACTGACTGAGATTGCTGAAACTCTGGAATGTTCCTGGGAGGGTTTCTCCACTGCTAGTGTCCTTGATCTTGGCTTGACTCATTTTCTGTACAATTGGGACAGATGCTTTAGACAGTGTGTCAAGAGAGAACTTTTCCCCTTTCAGTGTTTTGATGTCTTAAAAGACTATGTTCAGTAAGTTCACTTTCTTTAAAGGAAAAGTCACACATAGTCTCCTCTCATTCTTGCTCCTTGTCTTTTCACATTTTCGGGTTACACAAAAGGATTTTTTATCTCTCTTTTTTTCTAGATGCACTATACAGAGTCAAAAAAAAAATGGTGTTTTCTGCTTGGATGCAAATCAATCATTTATCTGGACAGTCCTGAAAAGACTTAATTTGCCCAATCAGTCTGTATTCTGCCTCTGTTAAAGTGTCCCTAGTACAACATATTTTCCTTTTAACTCACGTTTCTCTGCCTAAGCACCCCCACACACTACCTCCAGCATTCCCAAGTAAAAGCTGGCTGCCAATCCTTCCCCTGCAAAGCCTTTCCACTCCGTCAAGCCATTGTTTAATTGCTAGCTACCAACAGCTCTGAATCTCTAACCCAAGGCTCATATTTGCTCAAAATAAATAATAAGCAGGAGAGACAGACAACTGGTTTGTTTTTGCCACCTTTCTTGACAGCATGAGGTAATGCTGACCTATTGAACAAGTGCTTCAAATGTCTGACAGATATTCAGAGAACCTCAGTGGTGAAAGAGGAAGAATGCCCCAGTGTGACCTGGCAGCAGAGGCCAACCTAACTCACACCAGGCTTTGGAACAGCCCAGTGAGAAGAATGTTCAATGTTTTAATTCAGAGAAGGATTTAACTGCTTCTTCACAAGCCATCTAGATATTTGCTGTGCTTGGCACCAGAATGTGTCTTTTTCATCTCCTGGATCCTTCCACTATTCTTCACAATTCAGTATTATTCATCGACAGTTTTTCTACTAACAGTTCTTGTTTTCTGGCTGTGTGTGTGTGTGTGTGCAAGAAATGAGAGAAAGAATATAAAAATAAAAGTAGATTGAGGGAGATCAAAAAGAATAAGGAAGAGTTAATATGATTGAAGAACATCACTTTCATGGATAAAATTGACAAATAATAAATAAAAATTGATCACAATAGCACAGTTAAATTAATTAATAGGTATGAAAGCAGATTGGCAAATAGTTTCCAGCCACAGTTGAGATCTTTATATAATTACTTTGCAAAGATTCTTTATTAAGTTAACTCACTATACTTGGAGATAAGATACTATTTACCAAGAGATGATCAACTAAGATAATTAATGCAAACATTACATATATATTAATATATATATATATGCACAGGCACAAAACAAAATATACATATAAGATACATATGATATAATATAAGATATATATAACATGTATATTATATAATGTAAGATATATATGTAATATTCATAGTTAAATAACATATCTAACATTGTGCCCCAAACTTTGTGCTGTAAAACAGAACTGGTGAGAGCTAACAGACTATGAGGTTTTATTTGCCTTTAATAGACATGAATCTTTAGGCTTTAGGTATTTGAAGTTCTACAAATATTCCAAAGAAGATACTGATATCAGCTTGCATGTCTTAAAAAAAATACTTTTGTAAAGGAAGAACTGAAGTCAATAAGGGACACTGGAATGTTCTAGAAAGAATTGAATAGATTGAATCTGCTACTGACAAGTCTGAAGTTAAACATCTTCTGTAGTTGAAGGGAGATTTATTCAGCTGAAAGAAAAACTGAAATTATTTGAAGGAAAACGAATTCACTGGAGATCATCATGCTAAGTGAAATAAGCCAGATGGAGAAAGAAAAATATCACATGTGTTCTATAATATGTTCTATAATATGTATATATATACATGTGTGTTTGTCTCTATGTCATAAATATAGAAAGAAAAACACGAGCAGAGAGGAATAGATCTTTAACAAGTGAAAAGGGAGAATGAAAGAGAAAGTATAGAATACCTATGACATGCAAGTAAGGGGACTATTTGAGAGAAAGAAGGGAACCAGCAAAAGGGACAGAGAAGTGAGCCGGCAATAAGGAAATACAAAGTATGGTGATGTATTTGTTTTAAAATGGCATGATCAAAAATAAAACAATAACTTTGAAGGTTAGTGAGATAGCTTCATGAGTAAAGGAACATGTTTCACAAGTATAAGAACCTAGTTTGCATTCCCTCCCTGGTACCACGTTTAAAAACAACAACAACAAAATCCTGACAGCACACATCTGTAACTACAGGGGTAGTGCAGGCAGAGATGGATATTAGGGATTACTAGCAACTCAGTCTAGCCAAGATGGTAAGCTGCAGGTTCAGTGAGAGAATCTGTATCAAGAAACAAGTCAGAGAGCTATGCAACAAAACACAAGGTACAGAGTGATGTGAGTGAGTGCACACAGATTTGTGTGTGTGTGTGTGTGTGTGTGTGCACAAGCGTGTGTGCGCAAGCACACACACACACACACACACACACACACACATCACTGTCCTAGTTAATATCAACTTTCATTTTGACACAGATCAGAATCCTTTGGAGGAGTCTCAATTTGAGGATTTGCTCAAGTGAAAGTACCATGTGAGGACCAGTCTTGATCATTGGTAGACATGGAAAGCCAAACCTATTGTGAGGAACACCATCCCTAACTGTGGGCTGTATAAGAAAGCTAGCTAAGCCTGAGCCCAGTGAGCTAGCCACAGAGCAGTCTATGTTTCCTGTCTCCATTTTCCTTCCTTAACTTTGCTCAGTAGTAGACTGTCACCTGGAAGTTTAAGATGAAATAAACCCTTTATTCTTCCTTTGGATTAGAGTGGATTTTATCACAGTGACAGGGAGACAACTAGAATGGTCACTCTGTCCACTAACTTAAAAAAAAGTATGTGAAAACTAAAGTCAAAAATCTGTGGTTCAGTAGAGCAGGCAAGCAACTGTTTGCTGTGATGGAAGAAAAAACTTGTTTCTTGACCTTTATTGGGAGTTACAAGGTGATGTTAGCGTTTTCCTGAATCCTGTTCTTAACATCAATATTATTCTAATGAATTCTTTATAATCACATTGTCTGTTTGGTTGACACACTGAAATGTCAAAATTATTTTTATCTGATGTTTTAGCTCAATGGCGAAGAACCAGAACATCTAAGAATTTATGAAACAGTTTCCAGGCTGCCCCATATTTTGTTGAGTCTGCACAACTCTTAGGTGGTCTTTAATTCTACTGTATGACTCCAAATTTTATAGTATCTCTATGATAAGTAGTTGCTATCTTTGCTATGTTTTTCATCAGATCAGCTCAATTTAGAAACATCAGCAGATACATTTTAGCAAAAAATCAAATAGAAATAAACATTATTCATCATCAGATTTATACCCTATAAGTGGAGAGGGTTACAAAGCAAAGAGCAGTCTGTGCGTAGACACAATTCACAGGCCCAGCCCGCAGTAAACATGAACTGGCGTTGACCTTCAGCTAAGTTGCAGAGGGAAAATTAGTAGCCAGCTTCTGTGAGAATGCCAAAATTAGGAAATAGACGATACATGTGCGATCAACAATATTCTAGTTTAATTTTCACAGAATACCTAACTTTGCAAAAATGAGGCTTTGCAACCAGTGACTAGAGACCCCATGAACACACAGAAAGTATATGGAGACTAATCACCTCAGAGTTTTAGCTATTGACGAACCTGGTACTATGCCAGAAAGCAAACACTTGCACCAGACTTAGTAGCCAAACATGTAAAATGAAAGAAGTTTCAACCAAGTAGTTAATATGCACAAAATGGAAGGAATAAGCATGATATCTGGAGCAAACAGAAAAGTAGGATTGAAGCAAATAGGAGCAGAGCAGAATGAGGCATGCACTAGGCAGCTGAGGGACTTTTCCAGAAAGGATAGTATTGCTCTTGCACTTCACCTCTGCTGTATTGTGGGAATGCTTTAAAAGCTCTTACAACAAATGTTGTAGTCATAATCTGAACAAAATTTAGTAGACAACATCGGCTCTGTTCACAACAGTTTGGGGGAAAAAGAGCTTCATATAAATTCATCTAGACAAATTCACACTGAATCAACACATTGAGGGTGGGTATTGAATCGTCACACCATTTTGAAGGAAGTTTCTTGGCTACTATAAACAGCAATCTGTGATGACTTCTCTGATCAAGTTTTCTTAGTAATCATTTGAATGGAGCTACTAGAAAGTAGAACTAAGATATGATTGTGAGCCTCAGTGGCAGGAAAAATATTATCTTTAAGATGTTTAACGTCTGTACTCAGATTCATTTTTAGAGAAATTTGAAACATCTAAATCGTGGTAATATTGCATATATTATTTATGATCATATCTATCTATGGATATGGTGTAACAGTAATTCCTGACATTTTTCCTTGCATCTCTACTGAAAATTTAAAAATATGTCTAACATATACTTGGAAATACAAAAGGTCAAAACAGACAAACAAAAAACTTCACTGAAAAAGGTACAGTTATTAACAAACTGAAATACATGTCTGTATATGCAAATTCTTGATAACTGCACTCTACTCTAAAGCAGCACACACTATAAAACATGGAGCTATCATCTTTCTCATAAGTGGTATTATACATGCATGATACTTTGGATATAATCAAGCAATGAAATGTATGGATCAAATTGCAATATCCATTTAAATATCTAAAGAGCCTTTATATCGTATTTTTACATGGTACTTTAAAAGGTCTGTGACCTCACCTCGTAATATGTCAGAATTTCACCTCATCAGTGCACGGTCCAGGAATAAAGTCATGTGAGAAGAATTCTGAATACTTGTGAGAACACTCCAAGAAAACAAGACAAAAATCTTGTGACATAAGTTTCTTCAAAACATGGACTTGTTCTTTGGAATGTGTTTTCCTGTTCCTCCCAGGTATAGAGGATATGTGTAAATTTAGTTCCTAATACTTATTATTGCTCGCTGTTGTTATTCAACTAAATGTTTAAACATGCTTTCGCCATGTATGGCTTATCCCTGTGATTGCATATAGCTTGAACTGCCGAGAACTTCACTCATGTGACCTTTGATCATTTTTAAAATTTTTTATTTATTGTTCTCTCATATATTGCATTCTGACTCCAGTCACCCCTTTCCCCTCTCCCCCTAGCCTTGTCTTTTTCAACGGATTCGTCCCCACTTTCACTCCACCCCCTGCCTCAGAAAAGAGCAGACTTTCCTGGGACATCAACCAAACACAGCATAACAAGCTATAATAAAACCAGGAGGATATTCTCAGATCAAGGGTGCTTGCTATCTTTCACTCTCAAGCTATAAATTGTTTGATGTTCTGAATAAAGTTGGCCATTGGGTGAGACTTTAGTCTGCCTCATTCATCAGCTTCATTCTTCCAGGTCCCATCACCTCTACATTGTTGACCCACCACAGACAAATTATACATCTAAAAGAGAAAAGTAAAACAGCAACAAAAAGGCCAAAAGATAACATTAAAGAAATCACATTTTTGAGCAATGCTTAAGCAAATTCTTTCAACACAAAATCAAAGCATATCTGAGCATCAAACTTTTCTAACTACTGTTGGTAGCATGCAAAATCTAAGCACTAGTCTTATTTCTACTGTCATAGGCTGCATTTTCTGATACTTTAGAGGCATGGAATTATACAGACAGTATAAACTCTCATGTGTCTAGTTTATTCCATACCACTTTGATGCTGAATGAGTTAATCAATATTTTAAAGTTACATATGCTATTCTTTTTCTGTTAATATGACATAATTTGGTCTCCAAGTCTGAATATTGTGAATAAAACTACTACCCATATTCTAATGTGTTTACTAACAACATTTTCAATAATATTGCTTTTATCAATGCTTTGAGAATGTCATACAATATGTTTTGATCATACTTAGTCCCTTCCACAACCTTTTATTTTGTGAACAATTTGTCACATCATTTTGTCTTCTCTTTTTCCCTCCAACATCTCCCATATCTTCTCCTTCCCTCTTCACCTCCCAAATTCATAATCTCCTAGTTTTTATATTGTTGCTATGTATAAATATAAATGAATATATATATTTTCATATTTCTATGGTAGATTTCATCTGGCTAGAGCTTTCCCAGTTCCTCTGCTTATTACTATAATTTCTATAATCTAATTTCTATGGTGATATATATTTCTATAATCTAATTTCTATGGTGATATATATATATAGATATATATATATATCACCATACATGATTTCCCTACTGTTGAGTAAGTAGGCCCTAAGTCCTACTAGACGCTAAATATGAGTGCCTGATGATTGCCATGCTGTTCAAGGCTCTGCCTCAGAGGGATCAGAGCAGGGTGCGACTATTGATTACTTACCTCCTTTATCAGATTTCATATCACCTTCTGGTACTATGAAAGCTAGTCTTCATGAAAGAATATTTAGGATCTATTCCATCTTATAGCCTCCAAGTCCTATGTCCAAAATCTATGGTGGTCGTCGGCTGTTGAAGACTTATCTTCCACTTCTGGGAATGAACTACATTGTTTTAGTATTCATTTGTTCTGCCCTGAAAAATGAGAAATTTATCTTGCCTTGCACAGGGGTTTTGATTAGGTAGATAATGGCTCTTGGGAGTTCATTACCACCTTAAAAATATCATACACACACACACACACACACACTCAGACACACACGTGCACACACATGCACACACACATGCACACACAGACACACACACAATCCCACACACATGCACACACACAGACAAACACACATGTGCACACACATGCACACTAATACACAAATGCACACACACACATGCACACACACACACACACACACACACACACACACACACACTATCTTTTTCAAGCATCCACACGGTTGCTTATTTCTTCTCACTCCCTTTTCCTCCTGATAATTATGGGGTATTTTTTTATTGCCTCACTTCTCTTTTGAGTGAGGCCTGCTCCTGAATGTGATCAAGCTATTAGATATCACACCATTAGAGAAAATTAGCTTTTATTCCCAATAGCTCCTCAAATGCTTGTAGCATATGCCCAACTCCATATTTCAATGCTTGGATTTCATCTGGCTAGAGCTTTCCCAGGTCCTCTGCTTATTACTATAATTTCTATGAGTTTATATGTGCAACTTTTCAGTTGTGTTTGGAAAACATTGATTCTGTAAAGTAATCTACCACCTCTTGCTCTTACAAACCTCCCATACCCACTTTCATGATGATTCCTAAGCTGACTTATTTCTAGCTGACATTTTTTCAGGATGAAAGATAAGAACTGAGTTTTATTCTCCTACATAAAGTGTGACTAGAATCATTTCTTAAAGATGCTGTCTTTTCTCCAGTGTGTAATTTTGGCATCTTTATCAAAGTATCAGGGCTTGTAGTCTTATATTTAGTACCTAAATTTTGTCCTGTTGGCTCTGTCCCTTCGATAACTGCGTCTGATTTTACGCCAATACCATGTTGTTTTTCCTTCTCTATATAACTCTGCTATAACTTAAAGTCAAGAATGGTGAATCTTCTAGAAGTTCTCTTATTGTTCAGAATTCTTTTGGCTGGGCCAAGTTTCTCTTCTTTCCCTATATAGTTTAATATCATTTTCTTGAAATTTTGTGAAAAATTTGTAATGAAATTTTCATGGGGTTTGCATTGGAACTATAAATTACTTTGCATAGAATGTTTATGTCTACAATATTAATCTGAAATGAAATTCAGGATTCATGAAAACATAGGGGAACTTTCTATTTTGCAATGACCTCTTCAATTTTTTTTCTTAGACACATTAACACGTTTATTAATCAAGTTAATCTCTTCCATGGTTTTATTCATTATAAGATTGTTTTTAGGCTATTGTAAATGAGATTGTTTCCCTAATTTTGTCCTCAGAATATTTGTCATTGGAATATAGAAATGCTGCTAATTTTTATGTGATAATTTTGTACCCCACTGCTCAGCTGATTGTAATTTTCTGCAGTAAGAGTGTTCTGGAGCAGTATTTGTGCCTTTTATGCATAGAACCATAACATTTACAAATAAATGTACTTTGAATTCTCATCTTAATTGTACACACTTTATCTCCTCCATTTATATTATTGCTTTAGGTAAGACATTAAGTAAGCAATGTATTAGAAAAATAGAGAAAGTGAACATCCCGATCTTATTACTGATTTTAATGGAATTTTTTCTCCTTATTTAGCATGACATTGGCTTATGGGCTTGTGGTATACTAGCTTGATTATGTTGTTATGTGTCCCCTGTATTACTAGATTCTTCACTTTTTGTATCATGAAATGATGTCAGACATTATCACAGGCCTTTCACTATCTAATAAGATGGCTATGTGTTTTCTATCTTTGAGTCTGCTTGTGTGGTATATATTTTTGTTTGTTTGTTTTTTAACATTTATTTATTAATTCAAGTAACATCTCCATGACAACCCCCTCCCTCTACCCTTCCCTGTCCCACCTCTCCACCCTCCCACCCTTCTCCCACCTATCCTACTGCTCTGGTTTGGGATGCTCCCACATACCAGTCCCCCTCAGTTCATCGTTCACCTGAGAGCTAAGGGCTTCCTTTTGTACCGGGGGTCTATATGGTCAGAATTCTTTTGGCTGGGCCAAGTTTCTCTTCTTTCCATATACAGTTTAATATTACTTTCTTGACATTTTGTGAAAAATTGTAATGAAATTTCACTAGGGCAAAGTGTCCCACTAACAGGTAACAAAGCACATGTTCCTGTTCCTTCAGGTCTGATGTTTGTAAGATAGTTATCCTGTACTATACAGCCAAAATCCAGTTATAAGTGAATACATGTCATGTGTATCTTTCTGGGTCTGAGTTAGCTCACTCAGGATGAGCTTTCCTAATTCCATACATTTGGTTACAAATTGCATGATTTCCTTGTTCCTGGTAGCTGAGTAGTATTCCATTGTAGAAATGTACCAGTTTTTGTTTTTTTAATCCATTCTCCAGTTGAAGTACAATCTGGGTGGTTTCCAGTTTCAAATAAAGCTGCTATGAACATAGTTGAGAAGATGTCCCTGTGGTTTGGTGAGGAATCTTCTGGTAGTATCACATAGAGTAGCTTCTGTTATTGTGAAAGCTATTCTTCAGAGAGGAGGCTTTCAAGTCAGAACTAGATTGAATGATCTAAGTCCTATGTCCAACATACATTGTATCTTTGTGGGTAAACCCAGAAACATGGGTTTACCTTCAACTTCTTGGAGGCAGCCAAGGGCAACAGCAATAGCCTATATTAATTGAGGAAATCTCTTAGACTACCCTAACTACAACCAGAAAACAGGTTTCATTTCTCAGGACTGGAGTCACTGTTAAGTCCCCCTTGTCAGTAGATGGGCCTAATTCCTGGGAAAATGTAGTCCTATTTAGAAAATATTTTCCTGTACCTACATTTTTGTAGGTTACTTCCTTTACTTCCTCCTAACAGTTTCAGGTTTCACATTATGGTCTCTACTCCATTTGGAGTTCTTTTTTGTGTAAGGCACATCTCCAGTATGGTGCTAGTTTTATTGTAGTGGGTAATTTTTGTGACATGCTCTTGTGTTTGTTTTGCATGTATTTTATTTAGAATTTTTGCATGTATATTCATTAGAGAGATTGAACTATATTTTTCCTTTTCCTTGGGTGTTTGTCTAATTTTTGTATCAGCTCATACTGGATTTCTAAAAAGAATTTTGATATGTCACTTTCTTTCCTATTTTACAGATGAATTTGAGGAATACAAATGTTGTTTGTTCTTTGAAACTGTAACTATCTGTTCCCAGGCTGTTTTAAGAGTGGAGACTTTAAATTTCTGCTTCTAACTAGTTTTTTTTTTTTTTTTTTTTTTTTTTTTTTTTTGAGACAGGGTTTCTCTGTGTAGCCCTGGCTGTCCTGGACTCACTTTGTAGACCAGGCTGGCCTTGAGCTCACAAAGATCCGCCTGCCTCTGCCTCCCGAGTGCTGGGATTAAAGGCGTGCGCCACCACGCCCAGCCTTCTAACTAGTTTTTATAGGTCTATTTAAATTATTTAATTTGCTTTTATTTAATCTGATACTCCATATATAATCCACAAAATCAACCATTTCTTTTAAATTATTCAGTTTGTCAAGGGCTTTCCGTAATCCAATATTTGTTGAAGCACTTTTTATAGCTGTGAAGAAGTAGAATCAGCTTGTATACATCATAAAATAATTAGATATACATAATTATAGCTATACATATAAATAGTGATACATATGCAGCAGAAAATTAGTCAGCTTTTAAATAAATGAAATTCTATCATTTTTCAAGACTTGTAGAGAATTTAAATCACATAAACAACACACAGAATGCTAAAGCCTGCATGATCTCACTCGTATGTGAAACAAAAAACAAAAATGGTGTTATGGGTATAGAGGAGGAAAAATGAGATGATCTGAGTAAAATAATCATTATACAGAAACACTTTCAAAAGATCCAATAGTTTGTCAGAACACTGCTCAAGAATGGAATTATGTGAGGAGATTTCTGAGTGCTTGTGACAAAACTTCAAGAAACCAAGACGAGGCTCCGGTGATCTCGGTTTCTTCAGAAACATGGAATTGTTCTTGGATCATGTGGCTCAGCCACCATGTGCATCTTACCTGGGCTAGCTTTGTGACTGTACTCATTGCTCATGTGACTCCTCTTATCCCTCCACAGTACAAATTGTCCCATGATCTAAATAAAGTTGGCTATTCCTGAAGACTTTAGTCTGCCTCATTTATTAGCTCCACTCTCCCAAATTCCACTATCTCTAGAGTAGCAAATAGCAGTCTTTAATGCATGGAAACAAATCTTAGGTAAGATTGCCAGTAGCTAAGCTTGTATGGGGGAGAATGGCTACTGAAGAGAGACTTTCTATTTTGACTGATAAAAACCTTTTTAATATTCGCACATGTGCTGTGTTTAATTGATGAATTTATTTGTAACTTTTCCTAAGTGTGGGTACTAGTTTTCCATTAGAGTTTTTAGGGTTACACAGATCCTTGTTTGCTGTGATGGACATTCAGGATCATTAGGATATTAGAGAAAATTGAAAAGATAGTTCCAGTTCCTTTGTAGGAACTTCTGTTTATGCTACTCAGAATAGTAAGCCTTCCAAGTAATTCTATAATTCAGTGTAGAATTTCCAAACAGAAATATTCTGTGTCTGTGTTTATTTAAACTGCTATTATAAAATATTTTATGCTGGGTAGCATAGACACAGAAATTTGTTTCATAGAGTTCTGGAAGTTGGAGAGTCTGGGTCCAAAATGTTGACAGATTTGATATCTGGACAGGGCTTATTTCTCCACTGGTGTCTATCTGTATTCTAAACTCACATGAAAGAAAAGGAAGGGATATTTTTCTGTTTATCTTTAAATAATAGCAATAATTCCATTTATAATGCTGTCTCTATAATACAATCACTTCAAGCATCATATCCACTAATCTCATCACTGTAAAAATAAATATTTCAATATACAAAATCTCAGCAATTATAAACATTTATACTCTACCATTCTGCCTCCATTGATAAAATAAATTTGTTCCAAAGAACTGTTTCAGCTGACCATGGTCTTCCTAAATAATTCTTGATTCAGAAGTCCTAAGTCTCCCGTGCGCACGCGCGTGCACACACACACACACACACACACACACACACACGTGTATGTGTGTATGTGATATCAAACTATTTTGACACTAAGCACAATCAAAGTATCCTTAATTTGGTGGAATAGCATGACATTCTTTAGTAAGAAGACCAAATTCTTTGGAGTCTCTTATGTAGAGGAAAATGGAAATTAATACAATTTTGGGGCAATATAATAAGTATATAATCTTCCAATATAAATATTAACTCTCTGATGAGAATGGAGACTATAGCTTTTTCTAGACCAATAGTAACATATAAAACATAAAGTATGTTGCTTATCCATTTCAGTGAAGTTGCCACATTTATTAGAGTATCAGCCTTGGGAGTTGTCAGGTCTTTTCAGTTATGGATGTCTACAATGATCTGCCACAATACATCTAACATTTGGAAGAATCAAACAAAAGTTGAGGGAGAACAAAGATGGCGGTGGTTGGCATGGACACATTTTGAGCATGGGGAGACCAGCAGAGATATAATCATGCTGAGCCACAATCTGAGAGGCTAGAGCCCACTGGGGTTCAGCCAGTCAACCTTGGGACAAATAAAAGTCCCTGGGCTAGACTCTCAGGCACTCAGAAAAACAACTGGCCAGCCCCAGAAACAGAAGAGCTTCATGCCAAAAGGAGCTAGTAGGTCTGAGCCATTCAAGACCCCAGCTGGGAGCTCCGAATCCCAGACAGAGGTACTCACCAACTTCCTGAGCCCACAACTTCCACACAGGCATTCCAGCACCAAAAGGAGGACCACCAGAGTCAAGGGAATGGGTATATTCTTGAGGGAACAAGTGTGGCAGCGACCAACCACACATTCTGACCTAGGGAAGAACTCCTGGACTACCGCTGCTGTATATCTCAAGCAGAGGGGCCTTCTGGGAGGCACAAGCATATCTGGGCTAGTCTGGAAAGGCTTTGGACATTGCAAGTCCCTGTACTGGACATACAAACACTTGGAAGAATATTACAGCCAGACAAAGCAGCAAGGCACTTCCAGCATCTCACACCTGTTAGAATGGCTAAAATCAAAAACCCAAATGATAGCACATGCTGGAGAGGTTGTGGAGAAAGGGGAACACTCCCCCACTGCTGATGGGAGTGCAAACTTGTACAACCACTATGGAAATCAGTTTGGCGATATATTAGAAAACTTGGAATAGCTCTACCTCAAGACTGAGCCATACCACTCCTGGGTATACATCCAAATGATTCCTCACTAATCCAAAAGGACATCTCCTCAACTATGTTCATAGCAGCTTTATTTTTAATAACTAGAAACTGGAAACAACCCAGATGTCCCTCAACTGAAGAATGAATAAAAAACTGTGGTACATTTACACAATGGAATACTACTCAGCTATCAGAAAGAAGGAAGTTATGCAATTTGCAGCCAAATGGATAGAACTAGAAAAGCTCATCCTGAGTGAGCTAACCCAGACCTAGAAAGATGCATATGGCATGTATTCACTTATAACTGGATTTTAGCTATATAGTACAGGGTAATTATCCTACAGCCAACAGACTGAAAGGAACAGGAACATAGACTTTGTTAACTGTTATTGGGACACTTTACCCTAGTGGAGCTACTATGTAGGCCTCCAGTCAAAAGGAAGCTCTTAGCCCTCATATGACTGATGAACTGAGGGGGGATGAGATGTGGGGGCACACTGGAAGAGTAGGATAGGTGGGAGAGGGAGTAGTGAGTGGGATGATGGGACTGAGAGGGCTGGAAGATGGGGGCTGTGATGGAGATATAGCTTAAAAAATAAATGTAATTTTAAGAAGTAAATTGAAAAGGCGAAAGATTTACACGATCTGAAGAGAAACCAGAGTATATTAAGAAGTAAATTGAATAAGACCTTGCAAAGGGTCCACCAACTATATATATATATATATATATATATATATATATATATATATATATATATATATAT